>CM041781.1:223964529-224173965 GCA_023374045.1 Limonium bicolor
CCATTGATGGAGGAAAATCAAGTTTGAAGAGCCCATTTGGTTCTCCATTCATTCAAGGTAAGAAAATGTAAGAAAAACCATGTTTCCATCACTTCTTCTTCATGACCGAAAATTACCTTCTCATGGAGCCTTGTTTTATGCCTTGTTCTAGCTTATTTTCTATTCTCCAAGGGCTAGAGGAGGTCCTTCTTGATTCATATCCAAGCCCACCTTAAGACTTCAAGGTAAAACATTCATTTTTATACCTTAGAACACATTTAACCTAGGTTTTCATTCCTTAAGGTTAGTGTATTATTTAGCACTCATGGGAGCCAATGTATATTGATTAGAACATTGGCAAGGGAAATGTAAATGGTGGCCGAGATTTCCAAGGGAAGGAGCCTAAGGAGGAACTTGAGAAAAACAAGGTAAATTGCTTACCTAATGGTGGTTTAAGTTTTAAGGGATGGTATTTAGATAAGTACTAATGTAGCTTAAAGCTTACATAAGTAATGGGTTATATAACCTAGGAAAAAAGAGTTTAAACAAGCTTATGAACTTGTGACTAAGGAGCCAATGGGAATGAGTTAGTAATATAAGTTTAAGAGGGATTTTAAGAGCATTATAACTACTATGAGAATTGATGGGTGTATTTGCAGGTTGAAAGCTTATATGTGTGGGAAATTCAGTGTTTAAGTTTAAGTCATTTAAGGGCCTAAGAGCCATGTCATTTAAGAGCCTTGGTGCTATGCAATTTAAGATTATTGCACTATATTGAGTTTGTTGTGAATAAGTTGATTTGGGTGAGGAAATAAGATGAGAAAGGACTTGATGTGTGCGAGTTGGTTGAATGAGGAAAACAATGCATTTGGGCATGATAAAATACTAGAGAAGCTATGGCGAAATTTGGGTAGAAAACAAAGGGTTTAAGTGGTAGTGGTGAGTTAAGATGCCCTAGGGTTCACTTGGGATCATTAAGAGGAATTCGAGTGGAAATGAGTTAACTAAGGAGTTCTTGAGGTTTAGGATGACCTAGAGTTGTCTAGGAGGAATTAGAGTTTAGATGGGTGTATTGAACACACCAAAGTCATGGTAAGAGGAATGGCAAGACTTGTGCAAATTTGGAGGAGAAGGTGTATGATGCTTTAAGATAATTTAGGTATGAACTAGGGAATATAACAATGAGAGTTTTGAGAAGCTTGTGTGAGTGTGATGATGCTAGTAGTGGACTAATGAGGTTTAGTTTAGATGGTAATGAGTGGACTTAGGTGATGGAAGAGAAATGTGTGGGAGAATGTTGTCAAATGTCAAGGAAAATGACTAGGAATGTAAAGAGCTTATGATCATGAGAATGGTGAGTAAGTGAGTAAAAGGAGATGGAAATGTCCAAGGAGGGTGTAGGATAGTTAAGGTAAAGAAGAACAAGGTTAAGGTGCTAAGAAGATGGGGAGAAATGCATAGGTAAGTTCATGAGTTTAGGTTGATGAGTAGAAAAAGGAAAAGAAAGGAATTGTGCATGGACATGCAAGATAACCTTGGAAGGTTTGGCAAGCGAAGAGGGGATGCAATAATGCTAGGGAGAAGCTACATTGATTGGGAAGGAAACACTTGGGATGGTTAGAGTTTTAGACAAAGATTACATGTTGGAAAAATAAGGAAATAAGTAACAAGTGTTAGAAATTCTTGTAAGGATTGAGAAAATGGTTAAGGAGGTTTTAAAGGATGTTCTAAGGTGAGTTTAAGTGCCTATATGGTATTAAGACATAATGGGACACTTGTTGAAGATTTGGGCATTTTTGCAAGAAAGGAGATAGGTGTTTAAGGGTGTAGAAGATGAATATTCTGGCCTGTCCGAACTTCCGTCCAAATTTGGAAGCTCGGACATGCCCTGTTGCGATTAGAATTTTTGAGTCTCGACTAGAGTCCGAACTACCGTCCGGACTTAGATGTTCGGACACTTGAAATTCTTCCTTTGATTTTTCCTCGACCTATGTCCGAACTTAGGGAAGTTCGGACATATGTTCGGACACACGTCTGATTGCACCCTTTTGAGTCTCGACTTGCGTCCGAACTTGGTAAGCTCGGACACAAGTTCGGATGCGGTGCTGTTTTGACCAAAAACTTTGTTTAAGGTTAGGAAATGATATCCAATGGAGGGAATTGATATGTAATGATAATATAAGGTTGTTTAAGACATGTTTGGTGAGTAACAATGATAATTAAGTGGGTGAATAAGTATAAGTTATGAGGAGAAGTGATTCACTTACGATTAAGTTTATAAGAACTTAAGTGGTGTTAGATGGGGAACATTAGTGACTAAGTGAGTTAAGTAAGTTAGCTTTATTGGAAAAGTAATTAACAACCTAAAATTGAATGAATGTTTTAGGGTTTGAGAATTTGGACTCCAGAGGAGAGTAAGCAACCGAACGACCAACGGTGAACGGTACAGTTCTTCTTGTGACCTGCTTGCTAACGAGGTGTCCCTCGGCATGTGTGCTATTTGTTTTTGTGTGCTCACTAAACAAGATAAAGCATGCAACCAGAACATTATGTTTATTGTATTGTTGTGTGATGTTTGAAAACTAACACAACTTACTGTGAGAACTTACTAACCAACATTTAGTAAGGAATTGAGTGAGACTAAGGAACGCTCCCTAATATAAGTTTGTTATAAACCGAAAGAGGTTAACCAACAAACATTGTCTTGTGACTTCTACTAACTGGAACTTAAGGGGGGAGTGAGGAACCCGGGACTGACTCCGGTCATGCATGCTAAGGAAAAAGGGGGTCGGTATCTATAGCAGATCCGACTTCCGCTTAAGGACTTGTCTTCGGACTTGTTGCCTAGGGTCGGTTGCCGGCTCAGCTACGTTGGACATACAGTCCAAGGTAGAGGCATTAAGATGGTGCGGTAGGATCACCTAAATCCTAAATTATAAGATAAGTTGTTTATTCAACCAATGGAGTTAATAGCTCATTGGCTAGGGTTGCTTTTGACCCGACAAAAATAAACATTGAGGTAAGATGCAATCATTTCTATTTAAAGAGTGGTTTGTATTCTAAGATTAAGATAAGGTTTGAGATAAGTTGCAACCATTCCTTTTTAAAGGATGGGTTGTATTATAAGACTAAGATAAGCTACATCCATTCCTTTTTAAAGGATGGTTGTTTCTAAGGCTAAGATAAGACTAAGATTGAGGTAAGATAAGGATGGACTAAGATTAAGAGGAAACATAACTTAAGGAGTTAAATAATTAACTCTCTAATTAAGGGAACACATTTAAGTCGTTCACTATGTTTGAACTTTGATTATTCATATTTGGATTGTTGTTACTGCACTTTCTATTATGTTGTGCATCTAATCAACCTCCATGCTCTCGACAATTAGTCGTCGTAGCCACGTTAGCTTGGGGGCCATGAGAGGATCGTACCAGCATTCGTGCTGACCCCCTTTGGGGGCTGTTTTTACTACACAGGTGAGCGTCAGGAGGCGGCCGTCGCGAGAGTAAGAAGGGGTACAAGCGTTACGGGTTAAGTGTGGCCTATGAGTTGTGCATGTACACTCGTATGGCAATTTGAGTTAGTAAAGTGTATAGGTTGTGAGGGGTTTGTAAGAAGGATATGTATTGGGTTAAGATTTGTATGTACTAAAGTTCGGTATATTCTGTAGTCAGACCGTGGCAAGGTCCTGGAATGTATTTGAATCCGCTGCAGAGTTTGTATATATGGTGATATGTTTGTGATAACCACGATTGGATCGAGATGGGGTGTTACACTTTATCACTATGAACACAAAGAATTTTTTTGAGCTAGAAACTTTCATTCAAGAGCAAAGGACCCTCAACAATGATCAGAGGACTTTTAATCGGAACATCGAGACTTAGTTATCTCAGATTTCACCACAGTTAGCTCAACGTCCTTTGGGTTCCTTGCCTAGCCAGCCAGAGCAGAATCCAAGGGAGCATGCCAAAGCAATCACTTTAAGAAGTGGTATGCAGCTTGACCCAGTGGTCCCTGAAGCTGAGGGCACTCCTCTTGATGGTGAACAGAATGCAAAAGCTGATCCAATGAAGTCCCAGGAGAAGCCAGCTGAAGAGGACGTGGGGATTAACAAAGTTCCTACATCTTCACCACCTCCATGACGTGCAGTTGCTGAGATACCGGTTCCTTTTCTAAACCGGTTAAAGAAGAGAGATTTGGATGATCAATTCGGTAAGTTTCTAAGTATTTTTAGAAAGCTGACAATTAACATTCCTTTTTCCGATACTTTGAAAAATATGCCAATATATGCAAAGTTTATGAAGGACATCCTGTCCAACAGAAGATCATTGGTAAAAAAAGACACGGTGCAGCTCACCGAAAGTGTATCAGCTATTCTTTCAAAGAAATTGCCACCTAAGCTTGATGATCCAGGTACTCCAGTCATACCTTGCGCGATAGGTAATGTGAACTGCGGTAAGGGGTTGTGTGATTTAGGTGGTAGCATTAATTTAATGCTCTTATCTATGTATTTGAAGCTTGGTTTAGGAGAATGTGAACCTACTAGAATTACTATGCATTTAGTAGATAGATCTATCATCTTGCCAAAAGGGGTGGTAAGAGATTTAGTTGTTTCTATTGGTACTATTGTTTTCCCTGCTGATGTTATTATTTTAGACATGGAGGAAGATAAAGTGGTGCCATTAATTCTAGGTCGGTCATTCATGCGAACAGCAAGGACCCTCATTGATGTTGAGGGGGGGGGGTAAGATAATTTTGAGGTTACATGATGAGCAGCTAGTGTTTGACATGACCAAGGCTACTACACACTCTTCTGATGTTCATACTTGCTTTAGTATGGACTGTATTGACACTTTGATGCAGGATTATTCATATAGCCCAAGGGAGCTTGATGCATTGGAGAAGTGTTTGGTAGAGTCAATAGATCGCACTCATGAAGATCCTGAGGTTTCTGCTACAGCATTTCAGCTTTCTACTGGGAGGCCATATCAAAAGAATTTTAGAATTGAGGAGGGACAGCTGGACCGAGTTCCAAAGACACTTACACCTTCTGTGGAATCACCACATTCTCTTGAATTGAAACCTCTTCCTAGTCATCTTAAATATGCTTTCTTAGTTCCTCCATCTGATTTGCCTGTTATTATTTCTAATGCTTTGACTGATGAACAGGAGGAAGCTTTGCTCTAAATTCTCAAGAGGAACAAAGAGGCGTTGGGATGTTCTATCACTGACATCAAAGGAATTGCTCCTACTTTCTGCACTCATCACATTTATCTTGAGGAGAATTACAAGCTGTTGAGCCTCAGCGAAGGTTAAACCCGAACATGAAGAATGTAGTTAAGAAGGAAGTCATCAAGCTCTTGGATGCAGGTATTATCTATCCAATTTCTGACAATGAATGGGTAAGTCCTACACAGGTAGTACCTAAGAAGGGAGGTTTAACAGTGGTACCTAATGATAAGGGTGAGTTAGTTCCTCAGCGTACTATCACTGGGCATAGACTTTGTATTGATTACCGAAAATTGAACGCTGCCACTAGGAATGACCATTTTCCCCTTCCCTTTATTGACCAGATGTTGGAAAGACTTGCAGGACAAGAATATTATTGCTTTCTAGATGGTTACTCCGGTTATTTTCATATTCCAGTTGCTAAGGAGGATCAGGAGAAAACCACTTTTACGTGTCCATATGGTACTTATGCTTATTGGCGCATGCCTTTTAGTTTATGTAACACACCAGCTACTTTTCAGTGGTGTATGACTGCTATTTTTGTTGATTTTATTGAAAAGTGCATTGAAATTTTTATGGATGATTTTTCTATGTTTGGATTGACTTTTGATACTTGTTTGAAAGACTTGGATTTAATCTTAGCCAGGTGTAGGGAAACTAATTTGGTGCTTAATTGGGAGAAGTGTCATTTCATGGGGCAGGAAGGCATCATGCTAGGACACAAGATTTCTAAGAAGGGGATTGAGGTAGACAAGGCTAAGGTCGAGGTGATAGAGCAACTGCCACCACCATCATCGATAAAGGATGTCCAGAGTTTTCTCGGTCATGCAGGTTTTTATAGGTGTTTTGTTAAGAATTTTTTAAATATATTTAAGTCTTTTTGTGTTTGCTAATAAAGGATGCTAAATTTGAGTTTACAAAGGAGTGTTTCGATGCATTTAATTTACTTAAGGCCAAACTGGTGTCTGCTCCTGTAATTGTTGCTCTTGACTGGTCATTGCCTTTCGAGATTATGTGTGATGCTAGTGATTATGCTTTGGGAGCAGCTTTGGGTCAGAGGCATGACAAAGTCTTGAGGATAATCTATTATGCCAGTAAGACCATGAATGATGCGCAGAAAAACTATGCAACCACAGAAAAGGAGTTGCTAGCAATTGTTTTTGCTTGTGACAAGTTTCGACCTTATATCATTGGAAGCAGAGTCATAGTGCACACCGACCACTCCACTCTCAGGTATCTCTTTGAAATAGTTGATGCTAAACCTCTTTTAATTAGGTGGATTTTGCTTTTGCAGGAATTTGACATTGAGATCAGAGATAAACCTGGAGCGCAAAACGGCGAAGCTGATCATTTGTCCTATATGGAAGTTCCAGACGATGGTAAACCAATCAATGAGTATTTCCCTGACGAATATGTCTACATGGTTGGTTGTTCAATGGACCCTTAGTATGTGTTAGCAGAAATATGTTACTGTCTCTACCTAGGCAGTGTACCTATCATTTTACAGAATAGTGAATTAAGTGGGGTTGTCGATCTCAGGGACCTCGTTCAATTAATTGACAATTTATTTACTAACTGAAAAACTAAACTAAGAAAACAGGAAACATCACTTTTTTCAAGTTTACTTAATTTAATGAAAAGAATAACTCAATAAGCTAACATAAAATAACAAACTAATAAAACAGTAAAAATAAACTAGATAAAGAAATAAAGATTGAAACTCTTAAATCTAAAGAAGCACCCCGGATTGTTTTACAAACCTCCACTTTATTAATCCATTAATAAAATCTTCCCTAATTCTACAATAAACTCAAGAATCTTAATTAATCCGTTGACTGGTCCCTGTACAACGAATCCTAACTGGTATAAATAACAAGCCGCAAACCATGCCCAAGTTAATTCTAACCAATCGCCTTATTACCAATTCCTATTGAAGATAGATTAACCTATAGGAAAGTCATGCTTCTAGTCGTTAATCCGGTTTAACTTCCTATGTCTTATTAACTAATCTCAACGCCGCATTTTGATTAGAAAACTACAAAGATTGCTTTAATAATGAGCTAGAGAAATAAAGCGCATGACAAACTGGAATTAAACTACTGCAATTATAATTAGAGAAAAGATTACAAAATAAATATAAAGATCCGGTTTGCTACCCCAACCCGGGGAGCTAGTCTAACTACTTAGACATGACTCTAAAAATAACAAAAACGATAAAGAAATAACACATTGACATATAAATAAAAAGGGAAGAAGAAACTCTGTTATGAAGATTCCCGCTCCACCTTCTGTCATCACGTGTCTTTGCATTAATCCTCTGTCAAAAGTGTGGAGTGCTAACAATGGTGGAGTTATATGTGTGAAAAAGAAGAGATGAAGAGGCTGAAGCCTCTCTGCTGTAGCGCGGCGGGCGTGAATGAAGTGTCCCTGCTGGCGTGCGAGCCCAAACTCTCTTCTTATGGCAGTTGTTCAATCCAATTATCTTGTATATTGATAAAGTGCGGCGTTTCAAATTGACAAAGAATTGTCATCAGTGTTATGCCCCGTCCATTTTGGTGAAAAGCAAATTAATTCACCGAACGATAATCATTTACTGTGGGTGTAATTTAATATTGATTAAACAATCATCAATGTAGTGCGGTGGTGAATTTAGTGGTAGGATTAGATAAAGGTATCTGATTTGCTTTTATCATAAAGGTAACAATATCTGTCATCGATATAAAATTATATATGCTATGGGTATACATAATATTAGCCATGATTATATATAAATAACAACCATCATATAAAAAACTATCTTAATATATAAATAATTATTAGTAATAAATTTAAGTGAATCTTAATGTTTATGAACAAAAACTTTCTTATGGTGGTTTTTAGGATGTGTGGTGTAGGGTGATCCTTTTTTAACTTGTTTTATATTTTATAATGTCGTCATTGACTCAACACATTTTAAAGGTTTGTAGTAACGACCTTAAACCCTTCACTACATACCCTAAAATAGGTTTTCATTGTTTTAGCTTTCCTATGTGGTATTTAAGATCTATGCTGACTAACATGTTCAAGTATATGTACAACTAATAATCTTTTATTTATTAGTTTAAGCTTTTATATACAAAAAATTGTTGCCATAGACATTAAGATATGTAAGCCATGTATACATAAATATGTATGTCATAGCTAAATTAAATATTGGCCACGGTTGTATATCGTTAATATTCCATTGATTATATAAAGGGTTTATGATTTAGGGTCTTACAATGCTTGTATTACAAACTCTAAAAGTGTTTTCGGTATTTTTTAACTGATCATATAGTGGTTTTTATGGTTTGTGGTATAGGGTAATGTTAGTGTAGAGTAATCTTAAAAAAATCATTTTTGAGGCTGGCTACTGAGCCTGTAGCTTGTATTATGTCGCCAACAGCCTATGAGTGCATTTAGTAATTTTGTAACTGCAAATAACAACTTCTTTAAAATATTATTATTAATTATCTGGTGGCTATCATTTTTCATATATATGGCTAATATTGTCCTATAAAAATGGCTAACATTTTTTTCTCAGTATGGCTGACATTAATACCTTTATGTAAAGACAATTTAGTGTCATTTAGAGAAACCACACCCATTTGATCTTACTGTTTGTAGCCACCAATGATAATCATCATCATAATATGCAGCCCATCGTTGATTGAATAATCATTACTATATAATGATTATTCAATTATTACTCCCTCTGTTCATTTTTATCTGTCGTTTTAGACTCTTAATTTTGTTAGAAAACAATTAATGTTTAAGAGTCTTTATCAAAAAAAATTTATTTATTAGAGGTGGGTTTATAGTTTGACGTGTTAAAGTGTAGAAGATCACCTTATTTTTAGTTGATTTTCATTGTTTTAGCTGAAAAACAAAATCAAAAATATGGGTAGTTCCCACTTCCCACAAAAAGAGGAGAAAAAAATACTAGTTTAAAAATTTAAAACAATAATCATTATCCTGACAGCTAGAAAATAGGGTGATTTTGATTGATTTACAAGTTTTCTTAATATGTGTGCACCTTATCTAAAACGACAGATAAAAATGAATGGAGGGAGTATTATATAATGATTATTTAATCATTATAAAATAATTACTATCAGTCATTATATAATAATGAGAATCATTATATAATAATGAGTTAATCATGTGTGATATAACTTGATACACATTTGGACACAACTCGAACAAGGCTTAGATTCTTCGTTTGGACTCCATTTCGCTCCCCGTTTGTTGCGTTGAAATCCTTATGAAAAATTTCCTGTATTTCCTAGGCTTTTAACTGCATTAGACACATAAAATGCATCAGTTCACATCAAAACATAAATCTAAGGAAAAACATACGATTAGTGAGAAATACGACATGAATTGTTATGAAAATAGGAAGAATTAAAGCCCTAAAAATAGATGTATTTCGCACTTATCAGTATGCTGATATCGCGAACTTCTTAGCTAAGGGAGTGGTTCCTTCAGAATTGACATACTAGCAGAGGATGAAGTTCTTCTTCACTGTTAAGCATTATCGTTGGGACGACCCTTTTCTATTCAAGGTATGTGTAGACGGGATAATTTGTAGGTGTGCTGCTGAGACTGAAGCTAGAGATATCCTTGCGCACTGTCATTCTAGAGAAGTAGGAAGCCATTTTGGTCTGGCTAAGACAGCCGTGAAAGTTTTAGAGGCTGGTTTCTTTTGGAAAACATTAAATAAAGATTGTTATTAGTTTGTTTCCACATGTGACCAGTGTCAAAGGCAGGGAAATTTATCTAGACACACGAGATGCCTTTGAACTCTATTCTGGAAGTTGAGCCGTTCAATCTTTGGGGCATTGATTTCATGGGACCGTTTCCATCATCTCAGGCTAACCTCTACATTCTAGTAGCGGTGGACTATGTTACAAAGTGGGCTGAATCAATAGCAGCATCTACCAATGATGCAAGAGTGGTGCTGATGTTTTTGAAGAAGAATATATTCACTTGTTTTGGCATTCCGCGAGCAATCATAGCAATGGAGGTACCCACTTTTGCAACAAGCAATTTGAAGCTCTTCTGCAGAAATATGGAGTAAGGCACAAGGTTTCATTGCCATATCATCCACAAACTAACGGGCAAGCCAAGATAACAAACAGAGAGATTAAGTGGATCCTCCAAAATCTGTCACATCTTCCACGCGAGATTGGTCGCTCAAGCTAGATGACGCCTTATGGGCATATCACACTGCATTCAAAACGCCCTTAGGTATGTCTCCATACAAGTTGGTTTATGGCAAGGCTTGTCACTTGCCTGTAGAGCTGGAGCATAAGTCTTTTTGGGCCATTAAAGTGTTAAATTTTGATATGGAAAAAGCTGGTAAGAAGCGCAAGTTGCAGTTGTGTGATTTGGAACAATTTAGGGAGAGGCTTATGAGAATGCTAAGATATACAAAGAGAGGACAAAGAGATGGCATGATAAGCAACTAGTTAAGAGACAGTTTCATGTTGGGGATAAGGTCATGCTATTCAACTCCCGCTTGAAACTATTTCCATGGAAGTTAAAGTCTCATTGGTCCGGTTCATTCACGGTGACGAGTGTCTCGCCTTATGGAGTCATCAGTTTAATCAACAGAAGGGGAGACATTCAAAGTCAACGGGTCTCAACTAAAGCATTATCTGGGTGGTGACATCGCTGAGGTTCATTCGGTGATCACAGTTCATGACCCTATATACTGAATATGCAGCTGTAAGGTCTAGCCAAAGATCAAAAAGACGGGCATCTAGTTGGGAGGCAACCCAATTTTCTTTTATGTTCTTTCTATCTTTTCACTTGTTTATTACTTTTAAATGTTCTAATGTTTCTTTTAGTTTGTTTTTCATGTTTAGGTTTATTAGTTTGTAGGAGATGCGAAGAGTGGTTTTGTGAAGTGCAAGGAGAAAGTCCCGAGGAAGATCTTTCAAAGTGGTCCGCGACCTTGTCATGGTCTTAAGTCCTGGACCAGTCATTATCAGGTATTTCGGCACAATTTTGGGATTGGTCCGGGACCTTATACGGGTCCTAAGTCCAAGACCAAAGGAGCAGAAGACTTTCGGGGTGATTTTTCACATGATCCGGGACCTGATACAGGACTTAAGTCCTGGACCTATACTAAACAGATTCTCGGCGGAAAATTGAAGCTGGTCCGGGACCTCATCCGTACCCTAAGTCCCGGACCAAATATGTTGTTGATTCTCGACCTATTTTACAACGTGGTCTGGGACTTCACCCGAGACCTAAGTCCCGCACCAACTGCAGTTCTGAAGAAAATAAACCTGACGCCCCGTCATCTTCTATCTTCTTCCTTCTCCAAATTTCCCCAATTCGGCAACCCTAACTCTTGCTCCAGCCACCCGATTCGTCCCACCTCCACCACACCAGTCACACACCAGCCACACACCAGCCACACCACCATCACTCCCGTCGCACACCACCACCACACCAGTCGCACACCAGCCATACCACCATCACTCCCGTTGCACACCACCACGACACCAGTCGCACACCAGCCACACCACCATCACTCCCGTCGTACACCACCACCACACCAGTCGCACTCCAGCCACCACCATTCATCTCCGCCGCTAGTCACCCAACTCCAGCCGACACAACACCACTCCCGTCGCCTCCGTCTTCACCCAGCCACCACCAAGCCTGCGCCTTCGCCTCAGCACTTCCACCTCTACCCGACTTCACTGGTCTTTTCCACCGCTCTCCACGCTCATCACCACATGCACTTACCAACTCCAGCCGTACCCACCACCAATTCCCGTCACACCACCATGCCTTCAAAACGTGCCCGCTGCACTTCCACCGCTGGAGCTTCCTCATCTTCAGAAGCTGCTCCAATTCGGGTGCGTGAGACAGATCGCTCTGAATTTGTCACCGAGGCTGCTGTAGAATGGTTCCATGAGCGAGAGCACAAAATTATTCCTGAAAAGTCAGTTTGCCCATCTCTAATTGCTGAATTTGATTTGGAACGGCTGTTTAGAGCTCAGAACTGGTTGTGTCTGTTGAATCGTGGTGGTACATATTACCCGAGGTTGGTGAAACTGTTTTATCCGAATACGACTGTGAGTGAGAATGGTGGTGCGATTCTGTCAGTGGTTAAGGGGAAGCACATTAGGGTCGATGCTTCCCGGATTAGGAGATTTTTGGATATACCTATTCTGGCTCGGGTACCGACGCAAGAGGAGAGAGAGAATCAGGCATTACATGAGCGTCAGGCTAAGGAATATTATTTAAACTTGATTGTTAATGATCCCGAGGTCCAGAACTATCAGCGACAAAACCACCGGGATAAGCAGGTGGTTACTCGGGATAAACTGCCTACCCTAGTTGAGCGCCTTATTCTGCGCATATTAATGTATAATGTTCGCCCCCAGGAGTGCGCATATTTGAATACTATAGACTGCTGTTTTTTATGCTACATTCTGGATGTTGAGTTTGCCCGGGCAGTGTTCCCGATTTCTTTGCATGAGATTATATTTCAGGTCATGCTCCGGGTGATTGACACAGGCAGTAGTGCTTCTCTGCCTTTCCCGCACCTCCTACAGTCTATGTTTGCTGATGCTCAGGTGGATTTCTCAGATGAGCAGCCACAGTTCCCTCGGTCCAATCTTGACATGACTATGATGAAATTCTTTCAGTGAGAGAAGACCGGGGATCAGTGGGTGAAGCATCATCGCGCTCTACCTGGTGCGTGAGTCCCCTGACCTGCTGGAGCCAATGAGTCTCAGCCTGCTGTTGGTGGTGGTGAGGCCCCTACTGTACCGATGGTTGCCGATCCGACCCCAGGTTATGAGGAGTTACTCACTCAGTTTTCTGATTGGAGAGGGATGACCACAACTCGGTTTGACAGTTTTGATGCTTTCATGACGCGAGTGGACACTCGATTGGAGGAGATGAGCTCTGGCCTATATGATTATGGAGCATGCATTTCTGCGATGGAGGCTCACCAAGTAGAGTATCAAGTTAGACATGAGGCACGTTTTGCTAATTACGATGCCTGCTTTGCTCAACTAGAGTCTTGGCGTTTCCCTCACGATCATCCTCCGCCTCAGTAGCTCATTTTCTGGTTTATTTTCTTTTAAGACTCTATCTTTTTTTTTCATTTTTTATTTTCTTTTGTTTCTTTATTTTCACTATTTTGATGTCTTTTAGATTTTTAGTTAGCATTTTTATTAATTTTTCTTTTATGATTGGATGTAATTGATAACTTTGCTAATTCTGCTCCTTGCACTCAGTGGATTATGGTCCTTTATTCTATTGCAAAGCATTGTTTGATGTTCCTTGATATTCCTACAGGCTTGCCAATGTTGTGTTAGTATTCAAATAAAAAACAAAGGAGACTCTGCCCAATTCTTTCCAGAATTCCCTCAGTAGGCAATTCTTTTTCTTGATGTGGGGAGACTATCTCTTCACCAATTTTTTAAGGGAGTTCTGTTCCTCCTTTTGCACTTTGTTTTTATTAAGAAAGCAATCAGGGCATTGCTTATTTCTAAAGTGTGAGAAAGGGGAGTTGCACTTGCTTTTGTTAAGGAAGCAATGAGGGCATTACTTATTTCTAAAGTGTGAGAAAGGGGGGTTGCACTTGCTTTTGTTTTCTAAATATCAATTTACTTATTTTTCTTGGACTCTTGACATTAGTTATTTCCTTATTACTGACTTTTGCTGACCCTCAACAAAATTTTTCTATAGTGACATACTTGGTATTAATTTGTGGATTGGGTGAGTCATTTGGGAATATCGTAGAAGTAGTACTTATTCTGAAATTGAATCTGGACTTCAGTCATAGAAACTCTGGTTATACTGCTTGTATGTACAATTTTTGTTAAAATATTTATCTATTTCCTTCAATAAAAGGTGGGACCATTTTGTGACTATTTTTGTTTGGACTAACTCGGGGCTTTGAAAAGTTATGGAGTGAAAGGAAGGAAAGGACAAAGGCAAGGTACTCCTCTAATCTATTCTGAACCGGAACAAACCTCTCCCATCTGGTAATTAAGTCCTAGGAGTGCCTCATCACTCATCTACCTAAGATCGTCTGATCTGGGATAGAAGGCCCAACACCGCTACATAGATGGGAAGAAAAGTCTAGGGGGATGAAACGAATTATGCTAACTCAGAAAAATTGGGAGAAAAGTACTTTCATTCTAAATAGTTAATTGCAAATTCTTCCTTGATTATGAGTACCTGACAATGAAAGGTAATATGGAATATGACATTACTTCTTGCCCCTTGTCATCCATTGGATTGTGGAAAGTAAATGGAATGTAAAGCCTTAAGTGAAATCTGGACTGAACGGTTATGATAGTTGTCTCAAGCATTTAACAACATCCGTTTCACTGTTTATGAAAACCTGTAGTACTAACCATTGTGACTTAAGACTATTGTTTGGTATTAGATTTCCTTGTACATTTTTCTTGATCTGATGATTCCCCGCTATTGAAATCCGGTATATTCTTATTGTAGTATTTGCTTGAGGGAAAGCAAAGGTGTGACAAAGTTGATAAGTCAGGAATTTACCTACTTCTATGGGGTTTGTTTATGCTTATTCGTAGCTATTTACTACTAAATTCCCATCTTATGAGTATTTTTGAGCTTCATGTTGCAATTGTCTTCTATGATGGGTTTTTGTGTTATTTTAGGTAAAAATATCAAGAAAACACCTTCCTTATCATTGTAGCAGTGTTTTAAATTTTTAGCAAGTTGAATGGAGTGAGGACATGAATTATCTATCAATTTCAGGTTAGGTCCGGGACCTTATACAGGTCCTAAGTCCTGGACCAACCCTTATACAGACTCACGACCATTTTTCAGCATGGTCCGGGACTTGATACACATCTTAAGTCCCGGATCACATTCAGAAAAAATTCTCGACTAACTTTGAAGATTGGTGTGGGACTTCATACATACCTTAGGTCCCGGACCACAAAAAGGCTTGACTCTCGATCAATTCTGAAGACTGGTCCAGGACTTTATACACATCTTAAGTCCCGGAGCACACTTAAAGGCGTTCACTCGACTGTTTTTAAAGGATGGTCTGGGACCTTAGACTTGGACTAAGTCCCGGACCAAATAGATAAAACACGGCCAGATCATAACCGAAAGAGAAAGATTTGAAGATATAAAAAGAAGACTTACCTAATGTCGTGAGGCATGCAAGGAGAGAGAGAAAGAGAGAGAGAGAGAGAGAGAGAGGAGAGAGAGAGAGAGAGAGAGAGAAGAGAGAGAGAGAGAGATCTTGGAGATTGTTGAAGAGAAAAGACTGAAGGTTAAGAGCAGAAAATTCATGATAGCAACTGACATCAGAGTTTCTTCTAGTTCTTCCTTCCCTGAGTCTGTTTTATTCAATACGAGCATTGTTATCATGACTATGTCTGAATAGTCCGTTTTAATACCGATTTGCTATGTATCCCTAAATTGATTATTCCCGTACCTTTGTGATTTTCTGTAATTCAATTGAATAAAGTTCTTTTCTTTACTGAGTTTCTTAATCTTCTATAATCTGGCCAATTATTAAGATTACTATTTTGATAGCTTATAACTGACGACTGCGGCTTTCAATTGATTACAGGAAAAGAACCGGTTAGTATAGAGATAGTAATTCCTCTAAATTGCTAACTGACCAATAGTCTAGATTGTTCTTAAAGCAATTAGTAAACATTGGGTTCATAACGAGAGTTAGGATTCAGTCTTTGCTAATTAGAATTTGCTGAGCGGGAGACCGGAGGTAAGTCACCATTGTTCTAGGGTGTTATTCAGAATTATTTTGGAAATCACTTAGGGAAAGGAATTATAGATCTAGGGAGAAGTAGTGAACCGGGATTTCCTTCCCAAATCAGATTCAAATCAATTATTTTTCTGCTATTTACTATTTTTCATTATCTTTTACAGCGTTTATCTTCACAAACCAAAACCACCAATTTCCTATTATTCATTCGTTATTTAGTTTTGTTAATTTTTTAGTTTAGTAAAGATTTAAACTAGACATCGCTCCTCTGGTTCGATACTTAGGGAATACTCTGAGATTAAAACTTACTAGAATTGACCAGTACACTTGCCGTTAGTGTAACACCCCTCTCAATAATCACGATATAATCTCTCACGTAGCAATAAATAAAACGTCTCGCAGCGGAAAAACAAATAACAATTACAAACTCACTCGGGTGTCACCGGCCGTTACTCGCCCATGCGAGCAACGCAGCCAAACTACATCTAACTTCCAATACAAATAAACTGCTAACCGCAGTGATAACGAGAAACTCCTATACATCATACTAAGTCCATAAACCATAAACATCGACAAGTGAGCGTCTACCCAATCCTGAATACACAACCTTACCATAATACAATTCACCATCTTCATTGCTATACAACATCTCCAAGTGTGGTGACAAAAGTAATGCTCCAACTACCCTGTCCCTGCTCTTCAGCTCCGACAATGATCAACAACCTGTAATGGTGTAGTATCAGCGATAGCCGCTGAGTATGCCGGGCCTGGACCCTAATGGTCACTTGTCATTTTAACCATCTTATTATTAGATCGGTTTCATGCTTTACCATTTTACAGTTATAACCAATACTGTAATAACGTATAATATACAAACTCATCCATCCAAATATTCATAGATATTCAACCATCCATCCAATCCACAATCATTTAGCAATACAATCCACAATTATATATCGAACGTATCGAACAATACACTATAATGTACAATGTACATTCGCCGTAGCGTACAGTTTTCATATTTAATTTACCTTAGCCTTGTAGGCTCCATCCAACCATCAACACACAATAAGATAACCACAAGTATAACCAATGAACAACAAAGCGAAACAACGAGAATAATAAACAAGTATTAGGTCTCGTCCATGGTATTGTTCGCCACTGTATAAGTCTCAATTGTTTTAGTTGTTCAGTTATACCTAGTGACAATGTCTCGTTAAACGACATGTCTCTAGTTACCCATATATTATGGCGGGTCACCCACGGCAGTAGCCACTCCAACGGTAGAGTCTCCGACCAACGAGCCATTCTAGCACACGGGAAATTTTCTTGATACTTACGGACCCGTACGCGGACATCCTGGTATCGTTTTTGTGATCACAGCGCGCACCAAGAGCCACATCCTCTTGGCTTTACTTCCATTCCATTAATTAATTAATTATACCATCGCATCGCATTACCAAATTTTCTAACACAGCAGACTAAGGTCATTAGTCCAATCCGGAGTCTGTAAACTCGGGATCCAGTGCTAGATACAAGAGCGGCGTATAGAAAGGCCAATGCTCCGTATAAAAGTCTCAGATAATATGTATATGTTATTATCATAGTGCTACAACGTTTTACTTACGTTCCTTATATTTCATATAAGATAGCACCATAGCCGCTAGTTCGTTTTATATATATTGGTTCATATATACGAACCGATACTGTTAACTCAACAACAGTAAATAATAAGCAGCTATAAATATACAATTCATGCATATTAATTAACACATTCAGACAATCAATCTTATCACAGATCACACAGAAGTCTGAACTGAGGAAGTCCTCGGAGACAATCAGAGACTCATAACAACATACAAGTTATATCAACCAAATCCGAGCCCAAGGAGCAACCTTAGGACAACTCGGCAAACCCCTTTACATACCGTTCACCCTGACTGTATTACGGTGGAGTATGAATCAGCAAGATCCTACGCTCCGTGTAGTCCGCTAGCTCATCAAGCGTCCTTGCCAGAAGTATACTCTAAACGGTAATAAAACTATAAGTCAGTCTCCATGACTAACTACATCCGGTATTTCCGAAAAATAAGTATCCCCGACAGTTCACCCCTGTTTTCTACAGTTTGGTTACGGTTTCTCTAAAACGGTCGGCTTTGTTACTTAAAACGCGTACGTCAAAACTATTTCAACTGTTAAGTTTAATTCCTTATATTTCTTTTAATCTTATCCACATCTAGTTTAGGTACGTAACCTATAGTTGCATGTATGCATGCATTTTTATATTATTATTTTTTTCCATATTGTATTATTTTCCCACCATTCCTTATCATACCATGTATTATATAATTCATTATCTTTAGCAAATAGTATTTGCATCCCAAAAACTCATAACATATAGTTTGTAACTATTTTTTTTTAAACAACCACCACCATTAATTCATATGGTTTCCAACCAAGTATATATCCACCTTATATACATTATCCTTGTGTATGCATATATTTACCACGTAGGTAATTCCCATGAGTTTAATAAACTCTTATATCATATGTTGCATTTTATCATCTTATGTTAGGTGATTATTCCCATTAGTTGTATTGTATTGTACAACTTATATTAAGATTTTATCCTAATATTATGTAACATTTTATGTTGTACATTTACAACTCCTAAGGTTTATTCCATAAATACCTTAGTTTATAAATCTCATTTATTTATAGTTTGTCACATTATTTTATGTGAGTACCCTTCCTTATATTAATTCCATCTAAACCATATCATTGTCATAACATTTATAACATTATAGACCTTAGTCTAAAATTCATTTTCCAACTCTTGTTAACCCGGTATAGCCCTTAACTCAATTTAAATTCCGTTTGACCACATGACATTTTGTAATGTTATACCATACACTAATATCATACAATGTGATATTTTAATTTCCCTTAACTTATAACCTATAGTTTTTATGCAAAACTATTTATTATTGCCTCTAGGCACCATGAGAAAATCTTATTCTTTTCCATAAATCACAGTTTTCCTTAATTTACAAAATCACCCCTTTCTTATTACCATGTTATATATTCCATTTAATATAACATTTCTAATCTTATAAAAGAGTATAACCTATGGTTATTTTTTGTAAATTCCGAACAGCCCTTGTGCTATTCTATAATCGCCATTTGGCCCTATTTATAACATATAGTTCACCATATCATTAAAACTATATTTTATACACATAACTTATTAAATTCTCTTAATAATTCTAAAAATCACCAAATTCCACAAAAGGGTTATAAATATCCTTATTAACCCATATACCTTCGATATTTACCATTCCACCATCTATTTTTCTCCAAAATGTCATAATGACATTATAACTATATATTATACATATATAGTTTATTTTAATTCCAAAAACATTCCAATAAATTCCTAAAAATTCCTAATAGCCCATGGGTGTTTAAAAATACCATTGTACACCCTTTATTTTCGGTAATAACATATTTACCACATATGTTATAAAAATATTACCATAAGATACTTATCTTATTATAACACCTTAAATAAGTTATCTAACTTATTTATTTTGGTCAAAACCTAGCATATGGTCAAGGTTGACCACCTTAATATTTCCTTGACCACCAATTCCTTATAATTACGGTTTAGTACCCAAACTTTCTAGAAATCACCATTTAACCCCAAAACTTTATAAACTCTTATAAACTTTATTTTAACTCCTTTTTACCTCTAATTTTCGGCCTTATTATTCTAAAGCCCTCAAATTTAATTTAATTACACCTAGGACCCACTTCTTTTCGGTAATAATAGAATATCACCTAAACTTAAATAAAAACTTGTAAATGCATAATAAAATGGCCTAAAATACATGGCCTTATTACAAACATTGGCTTGCAAAATAAATTACACATAAATGTCCCAAAATACCTATAAAATTTCGGCCTCACCATATAATTTTCATTTATTTACCAAACTTCCACATAATGTCTTAAATTTGACATTTATGCTTGTTTAATTAGTTATAAAATTTATTAAACCATTCCTTAAACATTTTAAGGTCAAACAAGACCTTATTATTCTTCTTCACTCACGGCAATTTAATTAGAAGTAGTTTAAACTTGTATTAATGTAACAAGTTAAGGTTTTAAGTAATTTATACCTTGATTTAACCTAGATAGAACCTTGTTTGGTTCGGCCACCTTAAGTAGACATTCTCCACAGCTTGTTTTACATGTTTTCAAACAGAAACCAAGGCATAGTTAGTCTCCAAGAAAGATCTAACCATAAGGAGTAATTTAATGTAAGATTTAAGGCAAAAATCACCTTAAAAATGCAAGGAGATTTCAAGATGATTTCGACCTGAATCAAACACACCACAAGGTGTTAGATCCACCATATTGACATAGGAAATAGCTAGATCTCAACAAGCTACCTTGTTATTAGGTTTTACCTTGGAAAAATGCCTTAAAAGAGGGTATTTCCTTTGGATCTCGGCCACCTTTGCTCCAAATGGCTAACCAACAGATTCCACATGAAAAGGAGAAGAAGATGAGGCTATGACCAAAGTTTCACAGCCGAACTTGAAGGGAATCAAAAGTTATGAGCTTAAAGCACATTTTTACCTTAAAATGAGATTTTGAGCAACCTTGGTCTCTAAACTTGTTTCATTCGAATTTGATTGATGATCTAACCTTAGAACACTGAGAATAAGCCATAGGAAGTGATTAGTCACGAGATCTAAGCATAGGTGGTGAGGAGATGAAGAAAAAGAGCCAAAAACAAGCCTTAAACCATCATTTGGAAGCTTAGAAGTTAGATCTACCTTCTTAGCTGAGGAGCCACGGTTGGGAGAGCTTGGGAGAGTCTGAAAGGGGAGCTTCACCGTTTGGAATGAAGCTAGGAGAGAGAAGAAGCTTGGTATTGGTATTATTTGCTTAGAAAATGCAAATTGATTAGTTTATTGATTGATTAATGAAAGATGACTCACCTAATGGATAAGAGGGACAAGGAGCCGGCTGATTGAAGAGAGGAGAGGCTCCTCACACGTTTTTCCAGCTGGTGGAGTCAATAATGGAGTAAAAGGTAGTGTATAAACAAATAAAAGGCAAAAGTAAGCCCCTGATTTAAGGAGAAATGTTGGTGTCTTGCTTATTATACTAGTAAGCCACGAAATGGGAGCCTCCTAAGCTTGTATATGCCGATCTCACATGGTCTAAGGGGTCAACTTTGACCTCTTGACCAATCTTAGTCAATGTTGACTCATGTGGGCCCCCTTTTAGGGTTTTATTAATATTTTAATATTATATTTGTAAAAATTCGTAAATTTCTGGAATTAAATTCCTAATATCATATAATATGATATTTTATCATATTTAAAGGTATTTATAACCTTTTATCTCATTTAAAACCAATTTAGAAGGCGATTACACAAAAACGTGCTTTAAGGAGTTTTAGTGCACATTTTGTGTCACAAGGTGTTTCTGAGCTTGGTTTTCTTTGACAACGGTTTTGTTGTCTTCCTTACATGATATTTGATCATGGTATCCAATTCTATATCATTTAGAGGTCATTTGATTTTTAAGGTTTTCCTAGAGCACCTTTTTGCCCTTTTTGACCTTGAAGCATATAAATGCTTTTTCTTCGTGTTGGAGTGTTGTCCAACGGTTATAATATGTTTAATATTATGTTAATATACTTAGGACAAATTTTTAGGTCCTAAGAAGTTCATTTGGGTATTTATTTACCCTGAACAGTCAAAGGGTGCAACATCTTGTTTTGTGTTGACCACTGTTGTTCTCAGTTGACTTTTAAGGCGTGTTTAGGCCTTAATTAATGTGATTAGATATTTAATCCATGTTTTATTAATTTGGGGTATTTCAATCTACCCCCCTTAAAAAGTCTTCGTCCCGAAGTCTCTTAATCAATAGGTAAGTATATAAATGTATAACTACCCATTATTCCCATAATGTATATCTATGTGATATATCACTTACACACATCGTATTGCGCTTATACAGCACATAGCCATCACGTTGTGGCGTTAGTTCAATCATATATGGATATAGGTGATCCATCAGCATCATTAATTCCTATCAGTTCTACAAGTCCTGACAACCTTCCTGAGGTGTCCATAACGTTCCATTGTTCCACATTCCATATCTAATGATTCATTTCGTATCTAGGCGATACCATATGTAATCATTCTATAAAGCAATATGAATACATATCACAAATAGCACAAGAAAAGTGTTACACACCTGGTGTAAACACAACAGTCATACAGGTATCTCATAAGATACATACATACAAGTGCACATCACACACAAACAAACCAAACAACGCACGCCCCGCGTACCAACCATAACCATCAAAACCAGTTCACTGTATGCTATGCATACTAAATAATTCACATACTAACCAAACAAACCTCGTATGCCCCGCACACCACCAATTCTCCTTTTTTTGTATGCAATGCATATCAAACAGCCAAAACTTAGTGCACACATGTGCACAACCAAGAGGCTCTACCCCCCTTAAAAAGGGTTACGCCCCCGTACCCCACAAGTATACCACAGCCGCTCAACAAGGAGCGCTGGATACTTGGCTCTCAAAGAGTTCACCAATTCGTGGGTTATCCTCATATCAGAGAGAGGGGTATGACTCTAGCCCTTCTGGGCTCCGCAATATATAAGGGTGAGGCACTAACTATTTGTGCTCTCTCTAAGTTCGTTCTTATGGGCCCACTCGCTCCGTATGAGGTGCAGACCCATGAATCATAGGCTCAATTTGCCTCTTTTTTTTTATTGCTGTGAATCGACTTGTTTGGATCACTAGCATACATGCGTGTGTCTTTTCTCACTGATATTCAGTTTGAGATGTAATATGACATTGGCTACTGTTAGTACTTAGTGCTTTTTGCACTTGTCTTTGTAATACTAAGACGTACCAGCCTAAATGTCCACAAAGATGATGTTTGTCATCCATGTCTCCTGGTGGTTTTGCTCCGGAGTAACACACTGTTATAGTTCTTTTTTTTTTACACTTTCGTGTTGATATCCACTTTATCTTTCTGCGTTCCCACTAGATTAATAACTGCACGAGTGCAATACCAAAACACTCAGTCATACAGAGTGCAGAGGCATAAACTCTTAGCAGCTAATATCTCATGAGTCCAACGGATAAGATGATCGAACTATCCTGTGAGTGGTACATTCCAAATCCACTGTTCCTTAAGCAAGGTATCTTCTATCATATAGCTTTATCTTTTCTCCTTGCGTAGTCACGTGTTTATATCCATATCATCTGGTAGATTTCCTCTAGATTGCAAGCATTTGCTTGATCCTTATGAGGCTTCTACTATATTATTCGTCCATAAAGGGTTTTCCTATTTTTTTTTGTTGGTTCCTGTCCTTGAATGTTTCCCTGTTCACTGTATACGTCTACTGTTCTCTTTGGAGGTTCTTGATTTCTTTAGCCCGTTGGTTTAACTGCGGCTCTTCTCGTCCATCTTCGAGGTAATCCGTCTTACTGTCCGTAGAATGGAGTTGACTACTTCTCGTGTTCCTAACACTACTTGTCTACTTGCATGGGGTACCGTACTGATACATTACTACTTACCCGACTAACTCATAAATAAGTCTGTCAGGCCCACATGCTCCTAACGGAGTGCGGTCGTCCCACTCATTTAGTAAACTGGTAATGTCTGTCACACGGTTGTTGTGAAGTATTCTTTGTCAATCTCCCTTGATGGATATCCTTTTTTTCTTTTCTTTTTTTCTTTTTTTTTCTCTCTTCCTCTTCTGCTTTTTCTTCTTCTTTTTTGTTTCTTCTTTTTGCTTTTTTTTTTGTAATAGTTCATGTTATCAGTTATCCGTAATGAGTGATATTGCCTTTGTGGCACCGTGGTAACTCGTATCAGGCTGGTATTATTCAACTCGGTGTAATAAAATCCGTGCTATATTAGCAAACTGTTTCTCTTTTTTTTTATCTCATTGAGTACAACACATTTTCCTTTTTCTCCTGTTTTTTTATATCTCATCCATAGTTCATATTCGTCCCCTCATCCATGTAATTGGATATTGCAGATTGCATAATAGCTTGAGCAACTTGGCTCTTCACTTCCCAACCATCCTCACTGACGGTGGTGTATCTACAAGGGTAAGCTGTCCATGAGGACTAAACATTTAGCACTGGTAGTGATTAGCATTAAATGCGGTATACACTGTGGTATTTGGCTAATAAGCCTGTCTGAAAATTCCTCAATTTAAACTGGTGTTTACATCACAGTGGCTGTATAATTTCCAGTTGCAGTGGTTGACTAACGGTCCTTCCAAGTTGCAGGTTTCTAATCTCAAGGTTTGAATGAAAAGGTTTGAAAACATTTTTTTTTAAAGGTTAAAAAGTAGTTGTTGCAGTTGCATTTGCAGTAGCTGTTACTGTTGCTGTTGCTGTGCTGCACTTGCTGTAGCAAGTGCGCAAGGCAGATGGAAATTTCAGTGGTTTTCTTGTCATAGCGCTTGCAATAGCAAGTGCGCCATGCAGGTGGAAATTCTGGTTCAGTAATTTCGGTCTCATTGACTCTGTGTCGTTGAGTATGGCTACATGTATGTAAGCTTAAACATCCTGTTATATATAATCCATCAAGGTTTAAAGCTTTTGGTACTGAGTTCACACAACTAATCCCAAAGTCTTACACAAAAGGCGAGCGGTCAATGACACACTCCCACATATATAATATAGCTTCTTCTAACATTCAAAGTAAGTACACAACATAGTAAGTAAAATCTTCCACAGCGGTCTATGGAGTTAGGGTATTCATGCCCTATCTACTCCCTTGCTTTATAGGCTCCAGCATCAGTAGATGTCTGGCCATCCTGACCGCCTCGTGGTACTCCAGATCCTCCAGCTGAGGTCTTCTGAGTATTTGGTGGTCGGTAATTACGGCTCTCTGGGTTCATCCAGCATTCGAATCCCTATGGCCTCTTTGTGGCAGCCCGACACTCGACTTTGTGGCCTTCGTAGTCGACCCCAGGATGGTCTTCCCACAACGCTTACAGTAAAAGTGGCGCTGGGGTTGTCCGGTGCCTGATGTGTATTAAGTTTAAGTTAAAATCTGGCGGTATAAAGGTTAAGGTTACAATTTAATTTAAGAGGTAGGTGTTCTCACCCTTAGGAGGTGCGGATCTCAGAGGCTTAGCATCTATAGCTGGGCCGGTCAACCGAAGGGTGGGCTCTTTTCCCTTTGTTCCCCGGTGACCCTGCTGCCCTTTCTTTTTAAAGAATTTCCTGTTCAAGATTTCGGGTCAGCATTCTTAAGGTATTTAATATGATAAATAATCTGAAATGGAATAAGTCCTTACTTTTCCTTCTTTTGGCTTTCGCCTGGATGCTCCTCCACCCTCAGACTCTCACTCAGGGTTCTTCCTTTTTTTTGGCCCCGAGAGTCTCTTCCCGAGTCTGGAGCATCAGCTCCGTCCTCGAGGCAGCGTCATAACACTCCTGGAATCTCATTGATAAGTTCTCACAACGTTATACGGTACTGTAGTAAGTAAAGAATTTTATGGCTTTCATGTTAGCACCTGGATGGTAGTGTAGAGGGTAGCACCCATCGCCATCTGAATGCGAAATAATAGTCCTCCCCGGAACTTCTCGACCTTCACGGTCTCTGAGTAATCCACACCGGGGATGAAGTCCAGTAGACCAATGGATCGAGTGTAATACTCATCCACGGTCAGACCTCCTTGGGTCAATGTTTCAAACTCATGGCGCTTCTTCTGTTTAAGGTGTGCCGGGTAGTATTTTCCTCTCAGTAATTCTACAAAGGCAGCCCACGAAAAGTCGGGCGTAGCCAGGTGCTGGTCCTTGACCAACCTCCACCAAGTGCTGGCTGCATCCTTCAAATGGAAAGCAGCAATGGCGACCCTCTTGTCGTCAGGTACTTGTAAAGCTTCAAATGCTTTCTCGTGTTCAACAATGTAACGCTCCAAAGCTACGGGGTCTGGTTCCCAGAATATGTAGGTGGTCGGGTCTCGCTAACTGACTTCAGCAGTTCGTTTCCCTGGGCTGTGGCGGGTGGGCTGGTGCTCCTCCTATCTTGAGTACCCAGCTGTGCAAGAACGGCTGCAACCGTCTCAGCAACTCCTGGAATGCCGGGGTCACCGCTTCCACCTCTACCAGTACCACGCCCTCTAGTTCCACCAGACATCTGTAGTACAGTATGTCACATAAATACTCGGTAAATTACCGTACACAACCAATAGATATTAAGTTGCCTTAAGGCTAACCTGTCACGCCATTTGCGTTACTAGACACAGTATCCTTCTAAGACGAACCGTCTAGTACCTTCCAATGTTTCCCAATATTTCCCAAGTCCTAAGCTCACTGTCTTAACCTATCTTCTCGTCATCAGAGCGGTACTCCGCTCTGATACCACTTTTGTAACACCCCTCTCAATAATCACGATATAATCTCTCACGTAGCAATAAATAAAACGTCTCGCAGCGGAAAAACAAATAACAATTACAAACTCACTCGGGTGTCACCGGCCGTTACTCGCCCATGCGAGCAACGCAGCCAAACTACATCCAACTTCCAATACAAATAAACTGCTAACCGCAGTGATAACGGGAAACTCCTATACATCATACTAAGTCCATAAACCATAAACATCGACAAGTGAGCGTCTACCCAATCCTGAATACACAACCTTACCATAATACAATTCACCATCTTCATTGCTATACAACATCTCCAAGTGTGGTGACAAAAGTAATGCTCCAACTACCCTGTCCTGCTCTTCAGCTCCGACAATGATCAACAACCTGTAATGGTGTAGTATCAGTGATAGCCGCTGAGTATGCCGGGCCTGGACCCTAATGGTCACTTGTCATTTTAACCATCTTATTATTAGATCGGTTTCATGCTTTACCATTTTACAGTTATAACCAATACTGTAATAAACATGTATAATATACAAACTCATCCATCCAAATATTCATAGATATTCAACCATCCATCCAATCCACAATCATTTACAATACAATCCACAATTATATATCGAACGTATCGAACAATACACTATAATGTACAATGTACATTCGCCGTAGCGTACAGTTTTCATATTTAATTTACCTTAGCCTTGTAGGCTCCATCCAACCATCAACACACAATAAGATAACCACAAGTATAACCAATGAACAACAAAGCGAAACAACGAGAATAATAAACAAGTATTAGGTCTCGTCCATGGTATTGTTCGCCACTGTATAAGTCTCAATTGTTTTAGTTGTTCAGTTATACCTAGTGACAATGTCTCGTTAAACGACATGTCTCTAGTTACCCATATATTATGGCGGGTCACCCACGGCAGTAGCCACTCCAACGGTAGAGTCTCCGACCAACGAGCCATTCTAGCTCACGGGAAATTTTCTTGATACTTACGGACCCGTACGCGGACATCCTGGTATCGTTTTTGTGATCACAGCGCGCACCAAGAGCCACATCCTCTTGGCTTTACTTCCATTCCATTAATTAATTAATTATACCATCGCATCGCATTACCAAATTTTCTAACACAGCAGACTAAGGTCATTAGTCCAATCCGGAGTCTGTAAACTCGGGATCCAGTGTTAGATACGAGAGCGGCGTATAGAAAGGCCAATGCTCGTATAAAAGTCAGAATATGTATATGTTATTATCATAGTGCTACAACGTTTTATTACGTTCCTTATATTTCATATAAGATAGCACCATAGCCGCTAGTTCGTTTTATATATTGGTTCATATATACGAACCGTACTGTTAACTCAACAACAGTAAATAATAAGCAGCTATAAATATACAATTCATGCATATTAATTATCACATTCAGACAACCATCTATCACAGATCACACAGAAGTCTGAACTGAGGAAGCCTCAGAGACAATCCGAGACCATAACAACATACAAGTTATATCAACCAAATCCGAGCCCAAGGAGCAACCTTAGGACAACTCGGCAAACCCCTTTACATACCGTTCACCCTGACTGTATTACGGTGGAGTATGAATCAGCAAGATCCTACGCTCCGTGTAGTCCGTAGCGTCAAGCGTCCTTGTCAGAAGTATACTCTAAACGGTAATAAAACTATAAGTCAGTCTCCATGACTAACTACATCCGGTATTTCCGAATAATAAGTAACCCCGACAGTTCACCCCTGTTTTCTACAGTTTGGTTACGGTTTCTCTAAAACGGTCGGCTTTGTTACTTAAAACGCGTACGTCAAAACTATTTCAACTGTTAAGTTTAATTCCTTATATTTCTTTTAATCTTATCCACATCTAGTTTAGGTACGTAACCTATAGTTGCATGTATGCATGCATTTTTATATTATTATTTTTTTCCATATTGTATTATTTTCCCACCATTCCTTATCATACCATGTATTATATAATTCATTATCTTTAGCAAATAGTATTTGCATCCCAAAAACTCATAACATATAGTTTGTAACTATTTTTTTTAAACAACCACCACCATTAATTCATATGGTTTCCAACCAAAGTATATGTCCACCTTATATACATTATCCTTGTGTATGATATTTACCACGTAGGTAATTCCCATGAGTTTAATAAACTCTTATATCATATGTTGCATTTTATCATCTTATGTTAGGTGATTATTCCCATTAGTTGTATTGTATTGTACAACTTATATTAAGATTGTTATCCTAATATTATGTAACATTTTATGTTGTACATTTACAACTCCTAAGGTTTATTCCATATATACCTTAGTTTATAAATCTCATTTATTTATAGTTTGTCACATTATTTTATGTGAGTACCCTTCCTTATATTAATTCCATCTAAACCATATCATTGTCATAACATTTATAACATTATAGACCTTAGTCTAAAATTCATTTTCCAACTCTTGTTAACCCGGTATAGCCCTTAACTCAATTTAAATTCCGTTTGACCACATGACATTTTGTAATGTTATACCATACACTAATATCATACAATGTGATATTTTAATTTCCCTTAACTTATAACCTATAGTTTTTATGCAAAACTATTTATTATTGCCTCTTAGGCACCATGAGAAAATCTTATTCTTTTCCATAAATCACAGTTTTCCTTAATTTACAAAATCACCCCTTTCTTATTACCATGTTATATATTCCATTTAATATAACATTTCTAATCTTATAAAAGAGTATAACCTATGGTTATTTTTTGTAAATTCCGAACAGCCCTTGTGCTATTCTATAATCGCCATTTGGCCCTATTTATAACATATAGTTCACCATATCATTAAAACTATATTTTATACACATAACTTATTAAATTCTCTTAATAATTCTAAAAATCACCAAATTCCACAAAAGGGTTATAAATATCCTTATTAACCCATATACCTTCGATATTTACCATTCCACCATCTATTTTTCTCCAAAATGTCATAATGACATTATAACTATATATTATACATATATAGTTTATTTTAATTCCAAAAACATTCCAATAAATTCCTAAAAATTCCTAATAGCCCATGGGTGTTTAAAAATACCATTGTACACCCTTTATTTTCGGTAATAACATATTTACCACATATGTTATAAAAATATTACCATAAGATACTTATCTTATTATAACACCTTAAATAAGTTATCTAACTTATTTATTTTGGTCAAAACCTAGCATATGGTCAAGGTTGACCACCTTAATATTTCCTTGACCACCAATTCCTTATAATTACGGTTTAGTACCCAAACTTTCTAGAAATCACCATTTAACCCCAAAACTTTATAAACTCTTATAAACTTTATTTTAACTCCTTTTTACCTCTAATTTTCGGCCTTATTATTCTAAAGCCCTCAAATTTAATTTAATTACACCTAGGACCCACTTCTTTTCGGTAATAATAGAATATCACCTAAACTTAAATAAAAACTTGTAAATGCATAATAAAATGGCCTAAAATACATGGCCTTATTACAAACATTGGCTTGCAAAATAAATTACACATAAATGTCCCAAAATACCTATAAAATTTCGGCCTCACCATATAATTTTCATTTATTTACCAAACTTCCACATAATGTCTTAAATTTGACATTTATGCTTGTTTAATTAGTTATAAAATTTATTAAACCATTCCTTAAACATTTTAAGGTCAAACAAGACCTTATTATTCTTCTTCACTCACGGCAATTTAATTAGAAGTAGTTTAAACTTGTTATGTAACAAGTTAAGGTTTTAAGTAATTTATACCTTGATTTAACCTAGATAGAACCTTGTTTGGTTCGGCCACCTTAAGTAGACATTCTCCACAGCTTGTTTTACATGTTTTCAAACAGAAACCAAGGCATAGTTAGTCTCCAAGAAAGATCTAACCATAAGGAGTAATTTAATGTAAGATTTAAGGCAAAAATCACCTTAAAAATGCAAGGAGATTTCAAGATGATTTCGACCTGAATCAACACACCACAAGGTGTTAGATCCACCATATTGACATAGGAAATAGCTAGATCTCAACAAGCTACCTTGTTATTAGGTTTTACCTTGGAAAAATGCCTTAAAAGAGGGTATTTCCTTTGGATCTCGGCCACCTTTGCTCCAAATGGCTAACCAACAGATTCCACATGAAAAGGAGAAGAAGATGAGGCTATGACCAAAGTTTCACAGCCGAACTTGAAGGGAATCAAAAGTTATGAGCTTAAAGCACATTTTTACCTTAAAATGAGATTTTGAGCAACCTTGGTCTCTAAACTTGTTTCATTCGAATTTGATTGATGATCTAACCTTAGAACACTGAGAATAAGCCATAGGAAGTGATTAGTCACGAGATCTAAGCATAGGTGGTGAGGAGATGAAGAAAAAGAGCCAAAAACAAGCCTTAAACCATCATTTGGAAGCTTAGAAGTTAGATCTACCTTCTTAGCTGAGGAGCCACGGTTGGGAGAGCTTGGGAGAGTCTGAAAGGGGAGCTTCACCGTTTGGAATGAAGCTAGGAGAGAGAAGAAGCTTGGTATTGGTATTATTTGCTTAGAAAATGCAAATTGATTAGTTTATTGATTGATTAATGAAAGATGACTCACCTAATGGATAAGAGGGACAAGGAGCCGGCTGATTGAAGAGAGGAGAGGCTCCTCACACGTTTTTCCAGCTGGTGGAGTCAATAATGGAGTAAAAGGTAGTGTATAAACAAATAAAAGGCAAAAGTAAGCCCCTGATTTAAGGAGAAATGTTGGTGTCTTGCTTATTATACTAGTAAGCCACGAAATGGGAGCCTCCTAAGCTTGTATATGCCGATCTCACATGGTCTAAGGGGTCAACTTTGACCTCTTGACCAATCTTAGTCAATGTTGACTCATGTGGGCCCCCTTTTAGGGTTTTATTAATTTTTTATATTTGTAAAAATTCGTAAATTTCTGGAATTAAATTCCTAATATCATATAATATGATATATCATATTTAAAGGTATTTATAACCTTTTAGCTCATTTAAAACCAATTTAGAAGGCGATTACACAAAAACGTGCTTTAAGGAGTTTTAGTGCACATTTTGTGTCGCAAGGTGTTTCTGAGCTTGGTTTTCTTTGACAACGGTTTTGTTGTCTTCCTTACATGATATTTGATCATGGTATCCAATTCTATATCATTTAGAGGTCATTTGATTTTTAAGGTTTTCCTAGAGCACCTTTTTGCCCTTTTTGACCTTGAAGCATATAAATGCTTTTTCTTCGTGTTGGAGTGTTGTCCAACGGTTATAATATGTTTAATATTATGTTAATATACTTAGGACAAATTTTTAGGTCCTAAGAAGTTCATTTGGGTATTTATTTACCCTGAACAGTCAAAGGGTGCAACATCTTGTTTTGTGTTGACCACTGTTGTTCTCAGTTGACTTTTAAGGCGTGTTTAGGCCTTAATTAATGTGATTAGATATTTAATCCATGTTTTATTAATTTGGGGTATTTCAGTTAGGTTTTACCCCATCATCTAACATAGTCCATATGCGAGTAGGATGATGCATATTGGTGTAAAGTGTAATGTCTAGAGCCTGGATGCTGGATTTGTAATATTGAATGCCAAACGATGTGAACATGGGGTTTGGGTTGGGTACTCTCTTTCCTCCTTGGGCTTTTTTCCACTGGGTTTTGTCTAAGGAGGTTTTAGTGAGGCCTGTTTTTAACTCACCTGACTGACATTTGTCAGGTTACATTTAAATTCAGAAAAAGGCAAATGTCGAATTATAAAAAAAAGTGAGTATGACCAGTCGGGCACTCAAAGTTATAATCAGAACTGACAATAAGGTTATTACCAACCACATCAACCGTTTTATCGACAACCTTGCTGGTGGGAAGGTGAGTAGACTATTCCGTAGCACAATGAAAATCAGTTAGGGTATTATATTCTGAATCAGAGCAGACAATAGTTAGCATGGGAGCCAGACGAATTCCTCCCGAGTTAGACCGAGCCATTAGAAGAGATTCCAGCGGTGACTTTGATGAGTGAAGATCGATTCAAGCCTGATATTTGTGAAGTCAACGAGAATAATGAAGAGATTGAGCGACATATCAGTGGTGCATTATCTGCTAAAGAGTTTGATCGATTGTTTGAGATTTTTAATTCCCCTCCCTCTGTAACCCCGACTCAAGCGGAGCATCCAGTGTTAGAAGATGTTTTGATTGAACCTGTCTGTGAACCAGTAGAGGTACCAGCTGTGGTCGATTATGAAAATATTGAATTTTCATCTGAAATTGTCTGCGAACAGTAGAGAAGTGTTCTATTGAGCTTTACCAACCTAAAGAGGATATTTACATCCTCGAATCTGAGGAGAGAACACCGCCACCAAGTCATCAACAACTTCAATGTCACCTCCAGAAGCCTTACCAACAGGTAAAGGATGTTTATATCCTCCAATTTGAGCAAGAGAAGCCATTAGCACTTGGTCTTCTGATCGAAATTCGTTAGCGATAGTACCTCCTCAAACACCAAGTTTTATGGAACATTTATTTTCCCATCTTATTTGTTGTGGTAACATTTCTTTTTTATCCACGTGGTTTGACAATGGTTGTTGTTCACTTCATTTACCCGTTAATGCTATTGACCACTTTTACTTTTGATATGGGTTAACGAAGTGGGAGTCTAACCAAAGACTATAAAGACGGGCAACTGACTCGAAGGTAACCCAGTGCTAAATTTCATGTTTATTTTTGTTTTTCAAGTTTTATTTTGTTTTTGGTGTCTTTACCTTTGTTTTGCTAAGAAAAGGAATAGGGAGATGAATCTTATACCTTGTCTGGACAAGCGTCCAAACATGGACGTCCGAACATGGTACGAGAGAAATACGGTAGAAATAGGGAATTTTTTGGGCTTCTGTCCAGACTTCAAAGTCCAGACGCAATGCGAGAAGAAATATGTGAGGTGCAGTAGGTATCTCTGACTATGAGCTAGGGATGTCAATCTTGACCCAAACCCAAAACCGACCCATAAAAAACCGGGTGCGGGTTGAGATTTTTGACCCGAAAAGATTTTTGGGTCAGGTTCGGGTTGAACCCGCCAACCCGTAACCCGAAAATATTTAATAAAAAATAAAAAATATCATATTTAATAACTTAAATTAGTGTTAATGACTTATGTATGACTAAAATACACGTTTAAAGCAATTTATGATTAAATAAAGTACATAATAATTAATTAATATTAAAGTATTATATTTACTTACTATATAATGCTAAATTTTAAAAACAAAATAATATTAAAAAAACGGGTCGGGTTCGGGTCAACCCGCTACGGGTTTGGGTTGAAGAAATATAACCCGCTCCGGGTCGGGTCGGTTACGGGTTGACCTAAACTATTCTCTGGTCGGGTTAGGGTTGAACTCAACCCTACCCGAATTCCTATTTTGACACCCTATGAGCCCCTGAACTTTAACTCCGTTATCAATACATTAACTACGTGCTGACCCGTCAGCTTAATCACATTAATAATGACAGGCTGGATAGACAACATTGCTTAATCAACATTGTTATTTTTTCTAAAAACGTCAACCCTACCACAAAAACGCATCTGAAGTGGATGAGGGAGGGTTAGACGATGTTGATTACGCAGTTTTGGTATCCAGCTTGAAATTATTAATGTGATTAAGCTGTCAGGTTAACGCGAAGTTAACTTCCTGATAATAGAGTTATAATTCGGGGGCTCGTAATCAAAGATACCTTAACTTCAAGGTGGTTACCAATAATTATGATAAACATAAAGGGGTTAACTATATTATCCCAAAACCTCAAGGAAGTTCCTACTAATTTACTCTATTTATTTGTGTTCAGCCTATAATGTTTTTAATGCTTAATGATTATTTTTAGTTTGTTGTCCTAAATGAAATCCTTGTTAAGTCTGGCATATTTTGAAAGTTATTTTCTTGGTTTCATTTGTGAATAATGAGGACATCGCTCCTCCTCAGTGTGAGGAAGTACACTCCTCAGCAAGTGCACTTGGGAGCACTGGGAGAACTACCGAACTTCTCCTTGGTACGGCCTCAAGCCTGTTGAATTGTCGCATTGCCTGTGCATCATTTGCTGGAGCCGCCATCTCTAGTTTTCTTTGAAAATGTCTCTAGTGTCTGGCTAAGTGGAAGGTATACTTGATGTAACAACCCATCCAAAGCCAATCGTGGTTATCGCAAACTGAACACTTAATCAAATACGTCGCAGCGGAAATAATAAACACCTGGACCTCGCCACGGTCTGATCGTTAGATATACCGGCCTTAACAATTACAACACTTATCCAAAATACATAACCACCCAAACATTACCACCATAATACCGACAACCAACCGAGTACAAGTAACTGTGTCTTAACCAAAACCTACATCAGTTTAAATATAAACAGACGGGTGCACAGGCGCAACCCGAACTCAAAATAAACATCCCATCCTAAGTCTAAACCGCTCCTACTCTCGTAGTGCGTCCTCATGGGTCTCTTTACCTGCAAGTGTAAAAACAGCCCCCAAAGGGGGTCAGCACGAATGCTGGTACACCCTCTCATGGCCCCCAAGCTAACGGGGCTACGACGAATTGTCGATAGCATGGAAATTGATACATACACAAGCATGATATGAAGTGCACATAACAATAACCACAGATGAAACATGTAAGTCGCAAACAAAACGACTAAAGTGTTCCCTTATCAAGTGGGTAAGTAACCCCCTCCTTAGTCCTCATTTCCTTAAACTCAGTTCCTTAACCTTACCTTAATCTTATCTTAACTTATCTAGTATCCAAACTTTCCGGAAGGGAATGGTTGTAGCTTAATTCGAACGCGGATTTAGAGTGATCACCCACCGCACCATCTTAATGCCACCTACTCTGGACGGGAGTCCAGCGTAGCTGAGCGGCAACCGGCCCTAGGCTACAAGTCCGAAGACAAGTCCTTAAGCGGAGGGGGATCTGATTCAGATACCGTCCCCCTTTTTCCTTAGCATGCATGATCGGAGATCTGGTCCGGGTTTTCATCAAGTTCCAGTTAGTAGAAATTTAATCACCATTGTAGCTAAGCCTTAACGGGCATTAACAACAACCACCAAACTTAACTCTTATTCTTATCTCAGTAAGTACTAAACTTGGTTAGTAACAATCTCAAGTCTCGTGGGTTAGTGTAAAGATAACACATACACAACGAGAACAATATATAACCGATTGCATGCTTTATCTTGTTTAGTCATAGCAATTAAACAGATAGCACACAAGCCGAGGGACACCTCGTTAGCAAGCAGGTCACAAGAAGGATTGTACCGTTCACCGTCGATCGTCGTTTGTTTAACCTCCTCCGGGGTCCCAATTCACAAACCTAAAACATTGGTTCATTTTTAGACCATTAGTTATTTGTACCTTACTTATCTCACTTAATTCCTAAAGATCCCCTTTGAATACCTTCCTAAGTCTTTGCCACTTAACTTACAAACTTAACTTTAAACATTAAAATTTATACTTAACTTAACTTAATCCCTTAAGTTCTTAGGGTCCTAATCATTACCACCCTACCAAAGGTATACCTTATTACCTATTACCATCCTTAGAATTCAAAATTTCTTTTTTTTATTTTTAGGCTCGACCGAACTTCCGACCGACCTTACTCAAGGTCGGTCCGTTCCAGAACATATTACCGCTTGAAAATTCTACCCCGACCGACCTTGCAAGTCCGGTCCCCAAGGTCGGTCCATTCCCGAGAGTTTCCCCGAGGAAAATTTAAGCTCGACCGAACTTGCCAAGTCCGGTCCCATGTTCGGTCGATTCCAGAGACTTAATTCCATCATAAATACAAGCCCGACCGAACTTGCAAGTCCGGTCCCCAAGTTCGGTCGGTTCCAGAGACTTTCTCCGGCAGTGTAAACTGAGCTCGACCGACCTTGCAGGTCCGGTCCCTAAGGTCGGTCGGCTCCAGAACCTTGTTTCTAAATTCTCTTTCAACTCCAAACTTCTCCTCATATATCCTAATATGTTATAACCTCATTTGGGCACCTCAAGTACACCTTAAGCCAACCACTAAACACTTTAAATCACTCACCAACATCCACTTTAATCATTATGCATTTTTCCTTGTAACCATGCCAACACTTGTAACATTTTCCACTAGGTTTCTGGTGGTTCATACCTAATGTAACCACTATGCCAAATGTTTCCCCACCACTATAACATCATCTCCCAAGCATCTTTCACCATCTAAAACTCTTTTATGCATTTACTTAAAGTTCCTTCACAAGCTTAAGCTTCCATCCATCAACACCTTATTTCCTTCCTAGTTGTTTACCAACATTTGCCTAAGTCCTAAATACTCAAATACATTTTCTTGATTCCTAAATCCTTCATAGTAATGCCTAAGTCATTATAACTCATTATAACACTTTATCTCACCCCTTTTTCATCAAGACAACCTCTAAAACTTCCTAGTACTTCCTTAGTCATTAAATTCCCTTAGAACATCTTAAACACTTAAGTTCTCCTTTAAATTTTGCCATGTGTTCTCTAGTATATAGCACATCCTAACACTTGGTTTTTCTCCATCAAACAACCAATATCACTCAAATTCTCATCACAGCACCTTAACACACAATTTACACCAAAACTACACGACATCATCATATTGTGCATAAACTTAAATGCTTGGCACTTAGGCCCTTAAATGACAATAATCTTAACCACTGAATTTCCACATATATTTGCCTTCAACCTGCGAATACACACAACAAGGCTCCCATTGAAATAAAATGCTTCTTGTAATTCACCTTGATATTCTTAAACTATCTCTTTTTCCTCATTTGCTCCTTAGTCACAAGTTCACAATCATGATCATTGTTTCTCCTAGGTCATATATAACCCTTTTCCAAAGTAAACTCTCCACTAAACTCATCACATATCTAAATCTCATTCCCTTAAATGAAAATAAAACCTCAACACTCCAAATATAAATGTGTAAACTCCACCGATCATGCATCAGGTGGTTGTGTTGAGGTGGGTGATCGATGTGAAGATCACAATTTGGCTGGTCCTCCTCAAATTCAAGGATGTAAACATCCTTGTCATCTGGCGGAAGCTCAAAGGATGAACCAATAGGAAAATCAACTTCAACATGAATCAAGGGCTCCTTGAAGTCGATGAGGTAACTCTGCTCTGATGGCTCATCAACAGGTGCAGGAAGGAAGTCAACTTGAAGACTCTCTGACTCAGGTACGGGTGGAGAAGGAATATACTGGATAGCTTCATGAATTAAATTATTCTCTAACTCTGTAGATTCATCAAATTGCTCAATCTCTAGCTCTGGTCTCTCCATGATCTCCACCTCAGGTGTGTCTGCAACTTCAGGGATCGAATGATCAAGCTGTGTATCACTCCACTCAGCTACTGCAGTAGGTTGTTCGATCTCAGGAACCGGTTCACATCCAAGCTTTTGTTATATTTCATCTAGATGGGCTAAAATTCTTACATTACTTTCCCGTATCTCCTTCATATCCATCCTGAAGGACTCATGCCAACCGGGGTTTGATTCGCCATGTTTTTTTGTTAAATCTGCAAGAGCAGCTACCAAGCTAGATATATTACTTTGACATTGTGAACTCTCATGATCCCCCTCCACATGTATGGCAGATAACCCACCGGTTATAACTTTGTGCAGGATAATAGTGTTCAGGAGACGGTCATGCTTCAGGAGGACTAGACGATATAAAACTTCTTAGAGCATCCTCCAATCCATAAGAGACAACTGCACAATAAGCACGCTCGTGGTCTCCTCCACACCTTTCACATACAACCCATTGGTTGTAATATCCAGGCCAACCTCCTGACGGATTGTAATATCCAGCCATCAAATCAAAGTACCTCGAAATAAAAACAAAAATCAATTATATACATAAAGAAGAAAAAAAAATACGTACTTAACAATAAAATAAATTAAACACAACAATAAATAACAACTAAACTCAGTTAGAAAAATAATACCAACCAACAACTATAAACGAAAAAAAATCCAAACAAAATAAAATAAAACTAACTGAATGAAAAATAGAAACAAGACAAAAATAATCAAATTAAAGAAAAACTAAAATAACATAAAGTTTAACTAAAAGAAACAAAAACAAATAAAATAAGTTTAAACAAAATTGAACGAAAGCAAAACTAAAATTAAACTAAACTAACTCTAATCAGCAAAAATAGACTAAACAATGCTAAATAAGAATTGATCTAATTAAATAAAAATCGTTAAAAGAAGACAAAATAAAATGACTATAAAAATAAAAACCAACAAACCAGATTAATTATTGAACTGAATAATAAAAAAACAAATAAATAAAATAAAAGTAGAATAAAGACCAAACTAAATAACCGTGCCTCCCCGGCAACGGCGCCAAAAACTTGTATGGTATGAAACGTATTATCAGCAAGTGTACTGGTCTATAGTAGCAAGTTTTCCTAGGTAGTATTCTCTAGGTTATCGAACCAAAGGAGGCTGGGTCTAGTTTAATCTCTACCCTAATCTAACTAATAAACTATTGAAAAAGAACAATAATAAAATTGGGGGTTTGATTGTAGAAATTAAATAAACAAATTAATTAAATAAAACAATTAAAAGTGATTGTCTAACAAATCTAAAGGGTGAATCCTGGTTAATTTACTACTTTTCCCTAGTTTATCAATTCCCTTCCTGAGTGTTTTCTAAATTCTAGATTACAACCTCAAATCTAAATTAATCTAAAACCAGTCTCCCGCAAGATAGATCCTTACTAGTAATTCCCAAATCCTAACTCTCGTTACGAATTTACAAATTAACTAGTAGCTTTAACAAATCATCTGGTTTCTAGTCAGCTAATCCCCAAGAATTGCCATCTGTAATTTCACTGGTAATATTCCTATGGTCTAATGAACGCCACAGTTCTCACTTGTAAGCAATTCATACCAAATAAACTCAAGCAATAATTAACCACAAGAGAATATCAATAAATCACTAGGAACAAAACTACAATCTGTATAGAATTTATATTCGATAACTCAGGAAGAAAAATTAATAAACTAGTTGTCCATAGTAAAACAAGAATTCCAACAACTACTCAGACTTTGGAGACAAAGAAATAATAACAATAATTAAGAGATTAGAAACTAGATTTTTGATGTACTAAAAGCTAAAAAATAATACTAGAAATAATAAATCAAAACCTAACGAATTGCAAATAATCCCGATCACAATAGTAAAGAAAATATGGTAAGCTAGCGGGTATCGAACCAAGAGACTTAAAAGTAAAATAAGTCTAGGCCTAAAAAGAACTGGAAATAAGGGGGGAGGGGTTGTCATTGTGTGTTTTGTGAGTAAAAAATAACAGGAAAGCAAGTAAAATAAAGTGTGGGTAAAAGTTATGGATAAAGCGGAACTTCGGGTTCAGATTATCTTTTCCGATCGATATTATGTAACTTCTACTAGTTAATTTGAGATATGGATTGGCAAAATTCCTCAAACTTTCTTCAAGACTAAATCATAGCCTCAAAGAACTCATCTAACAGAACGTACTAGATCTAGATCAAATTCAAGTACAACACGAATAGATGGAAAAACACGAGAGTTAATTTTGCACTTGCAGGAAAACCCTAGTCTATCTGATTAGTTTTCCACAAGTTTACAAATTATTTGACCTTTCTATTTATCACTGATCTGATCAAATAGATTTTGTAAAACAATTCAACAAACTTGCAATATTTAATGAAAGAACAAAGAATAGAGTAATTTGTAACAATCCATGAACTTCTCAAACCAAAACTAGTAATAGGAATGACTTAATCATCTCAATCAGATGACCATCTCTCGAAGTTTAATCCTACTTAGCTAGACATGCTTGTAAAAAAGATAGAGAAAACAAAGAAAGAGTTCATCTTGAGAGATTAGAAGACTCTTAAAATTACTCTACTATCTAAATCTCAAGATTTCAGGACTTGAGGATAAAGGTGGTGATGGAATCCATGCTGATCGGCTTGGACTCGAGTGAGTGGTGTTAAAAAGCACGTCGCCAAAACTAGGACATGAATGAATTAACTGATTTTTGTCTGTCTTTGCTTCCTTTGATAGAGTTTTCTTCATAAAAATACAAGAATTCGGGTGAGGCGTCCGACTAAGTAGGCCGGGCGTGAGACAAATGTGTCAGCCAAACTTTCTGGCTCAGAGAGACGTCCGGGTTAAACCTCAGCCATCTGGTCATCCAGACACAGTCGTCCGCACCTTACACTCATGGTAAAAAATATGGCTGATGTGGTAGAGCGTCTTAAGGTGTTAACTAAGAACTCATAGCTCATTTATGGATTGTTACCGCCAACTTGATCCTCTTGCCCAGGTATCCTTGACTAAGGAACCCTAGGAGAGCCGCTAACTCCAACCGGGTGGGCTCATCTGGACGGATAGTCGAACGGTTGTATAATATGAGCTCCTCACTCCGCACAGTGCCAAAGTCCCCATTGATAGTCTCTTAAGTTAAATAAACAATCTAAACAAGACATTTCTAGACATTTCTCCATGATAAAGATTTAGACTTCAACTAAATTCAAAAGGTGAGAAATAAAGGCAAGAAAACACCGGGGTTCATCAAAAAAAGTATATCAATTATGAGTGGATCAATAAAGCATCATGATGTCCAAGTATTTTATTAGTGTTTTTTCATTCTTAGTGGCAAAATCTTTTGGATATTTACTTATCAGTTTTCTCAACTATTGTATCATTCTATAAGATTTTCACCCTCCTCATCCACAAAGGTGGAAAAAAATATAAAATTTGTTTTCTGTTAAAGTCACCTGGAGGAACTCGACCAAAGCGATTATGTACTGGTTGGTATAATATATACTATCAATCACTACGATGTATGAAAGACCTTGAGCAAATTAATAGAATATGTATGCACAATCATGACGTACCCTAAAATTGACTTATCCTCTATAAAATAGGATACAACAATTTTAGGTTGAAACTCAAACATAATGTGTGTCTTGAATGTGTCATCCATAAATGTGTTGGATAACAAGGGTGAGTCCTACATTGAAAAATTATATAGTTAGTAAGTAGTTCAATTAGCTTGGGCTACTCCACCTAATACCAATTGGTTTTAGGATGGAACCTAATAGGTTATTGGACCTTACTAGTCTAAATGGGTATTTTATATGATTCCCCGTTAGACCTATTCTCTCCGCAATAAGGAAGATTACTTACAGGGATCTTTCTCTGTCCACCATTCATAATTTCAACTTTCGAGATAGGTAACATGTACTAACAATCAGTGCAATCTTCTTTGTCATCCATTTCTTAGTCACCAAGTTATGCATCTATGTCTTAGTTGCATTCTCTGGGTCTATATCTCGAAAGTGGTCACATCTATCGTGAGGTGACACAACTATTTTGTTAAAGATTGGATATCATCACGTGAATGTGAATGTGATTTGTGAGCCAAATGATGCCTATATAATATATGTAAGGGGTTCTTTACACTAGTACTACATCAAATACCATTATTACCCAACAATAAAATGAATGGGCAATCAGATTTCTTTGAATATTTGTGTTTTTTTTCTTAGCATTTTATTGACCATTTCACGGTCTCAGCTTACAAGATTTGTCATAGGTGCAATTGAATACTATAGTACAATTTGTAGTTTGTCTGGTTGAATACACTTATACACATGACTTTTTTATAGTTTGAACCATTGTATTAACTACATCTTCTTCATTGTAAAGTAAAATAATTTGTTTCAAATATATCTTAGCTGATGACCACAAGGCCATGATGCAGGCGAAAGTCTCAAAGTCCAGGATATGGCAACATTTGCATTGTCCAAGAGATGACAGTAGATGCCAACTATTTCTGTAATGGATTTTCAAATTTCAGTTTAAGAAAGTTCCTTTAAATGTGCTCCTCTTTGGTCTGTATTTTCATTGTTTGGCTCTTGATCTGCCTCATCGGTAGCTATGTCAAGTTCATCATGTTTATTAGGTAGTCTGGCTTGTGATTAATGGTGGCCACGGGTCCGGTTCCACCGGTTCCGGTTCCGGTTCCAGAAAATGTGTATTCGTATTCGGAACCGGTCTGGGCGGTTCCGGTTCCAGTTCTGAAATCGGGATTCGGTCAAAAAACCGGTTCCGGTTCTGATCGGTTCCGACCGGTTCCGAAGCGGTTCCGGAAAGATTCGATCAGCTCCAGTTGCTTCGTTTTATCTTCGATTTGAGATCCGTTTGAGCACACATGTTGCTCTTTTCATCCACTTTACTCTAGATAGGTTATTCTTCAAGTTTATAATCTTAAATGTGTAAGAAACAAAGACTTGGGAATTTTTATTAAATTTACAAAAAATAAGGAACAAAGAGAATTTTATTATATGATACACTGCCTCATTAAAACCTTATTAGGTAAAAACCCATTGCGAAAACCCTAATAAGGAAAAAAGAGTACAGCTACTAAGAGGTTACATGATTTCAATTTGCAAGTCTTAAAAAAAAGATTACATGGAAAGAAAGTAATACTAAATTACTAATACATTCTAAAATATTACAAGATAGAAGTCCTAAATGGTGTTCCAACGGCTATTTTCTTCAGAGGAGCACGCGCCTGAGATCTAAAATGACGTCTTTTTGGCCTGATTCCAACGGTAACTTCAACCGGTTCCGGGGCGGTTCCGGTTCCGGTTCCACCGGTTCCGGTTCCCGGTTCCGAATCCGACGATGGTTCCAGGCGGTTCCACTTCCGGTTCTGGGCCCAGTTCAGGCCCGAATCTCAAAACATGTATTCGTATTCGGAACCGGCTGAGGCGGTTCGGTTCCGGTTCCGGTTCCCACCGGTTCCTGGCCAGTTCCGGTTCCAATCGGTTCCGGGTAGAACCGCCGGTTCTGGGTAGAACCGGACCCGATGGCCACATTACTTGTGATGCACTTCTCGGACAATTTTTTTTGTCCATAGTATTATTTTGGCAATTAATGTAATATATGACAAAACAATTGTCACCATATAAACCCATAAACAAATTTCTTATAACTGTTAAACCTTTGAAAACCAATATTGACAGAAAACAAATACAAAACATGTATATGCACTAATGAATTTGTATATTTTAAGTTACCTTGGAGTTTAATATAGAATAGAAGGTATCCTATTCTTTTGTCTAGTTTTCAGCTGGTTTACGCATTATCAGTTAGATTATTCAGTTTAGCTCATTCTGTTGTAATTACTCATCAGTCAATATCAGCTAATATCAGCTATCAGCTCGTAGCTATTTAAACTCAAATTGTTTCTCGTATTCAACTAGTTTAGTATGGTTGACTGAATTGACCAGTTCAAATCATTCTTTTACAATCAACTATCAGTCCATATCAACTAGTATCAGCTGTGAACTAAAACCCCTAATATGCAAAAGAATAGAGCTATAGTAATTTATTGAAAATATTGAACACACAAAAAAAAAGGAAAAAACTGAAAACATATTGAAATTAATGTTAGCTATTAAAATAACTTTTGAAACCAACAATTTAAATAAAATAAAGAAGAAATTATATAATTCCCGCAAAAATTAATGGCTGCGTTCGGTAGGGTAGTTTTATGGTAGTTTTGTGGTTTGTGGTTTGGTTGTTTAGGTTGGTTGTTTTGTGGTAGTTTTGTTGGTTGTTTTGTGCTGGTTATTTTGTGGCTGTTTTGAAAACTAGTGTTCGGCAGGCGGCGGTTTCGTCTGGTTGTTTTGAATAAGTTAGTTTTGTACGGTGCGTTTACCGTTTTCGTTGTTACAATTAAAAATTTCATATTACATTTTAAAACAATTTTTTGTTAATAAAGTTAAAATATATGTAGATATTCAATTATAGCCTTTAATAATTATTATTCTTTATTAATATTTTAGTGAATTAATTTATAACATGATACATATTAATTTATAAATAAATTTTTTACATATATTTGAAAAAATAAAGAATAAACCATTGTATTTAGAGCAAATATATTAAATGTTATATATAAAAAAATTTATGGATTATATATTAGTATTTAATATAACATTTCAAATGTATTAATATTAAGATTATTTTAATTTTTAATGGAATAAATAATATCATTGAAATGAAAAAGTAATTCTTTCTAATAATATAATAATTGACTGTAAGCGAATATATATATATCACTTATTATTTTATTATTATATATTGTTTAATTGTTGATAAAATATTTATTTAAAAATATATTTGTAGTTAAAACAACATATTCTATTCAATTTAATATTACTTAATGAAATTCAAAAACGTAAATTTAAATTTAATACTAGATATGCCAAGATTCGAAAAATAACGTATATTAGCATATAAAATTATTCTTTAATTATTAAGCACGGTATAAAACATATAATAACTTTGATATACTGACAAACCATAATAGTTTATACAAACAGTTTTGTAATTAATCATTACTTAGCAAGTTGAATACTTATAATTCATATTTCTGAAATATACTACAAATATTTTGTACTCTAATAATTTTGATATAATTGAAAGTTTACATCATAATTTTTACTAGTTTGCTCTTTTCCTTGTAGAATATTTTATTAGAATTGATAGATAGTAATAGTTTTAAGAGACTATTTATCCGTATCTGAATAAACAATTTAGAAAAACACTACTAGTTTAAAACTATTGTTCTATATTATTTTCATTAATTTATAATTTAGTATACCAATCTTTATAATATATTATATATATATATTTCAATTTAAATTAATTTATTAAAAATTAATTTTTAAATATTAATTAATATTATTAAAATATTCTCACCCCTTAATTACAGTTTTCTGGCTCCGCCTCTGTTTACGGTATTCATTATATTTGCAGCATAAATTATTGGTTGTTTTGAGGTTGTTTTGTGGTTGTTTTGTGCTGGTATATTTGTAGCTGTTTTGAAAATTGTTGTTCATAGATAACAGTTTGACATTTTTGACACCAAAAATGCCAAACTCAAAAATACCACATTTATACCACAAAACCGCTTGGTCGGAACGCAGCCAATGTCAAAACTGTCAAAAAAAACATCAACAACCAGACCCACTGTATACAACTAACGACTATACTATACCGAAACAGGGCCAATTCAATCAGAAACTTAAATTAGATACCATCATAAGTGCCTGATTTACCGGTGCCTGCCAAATTGCCAATGCCATTTTCCCTGATTCCCCTTTTCCAGCTCGTACCCGAAAATTTATTCCGAATTTTCCTGCGCTCGTACGTCCTCCTCTCTCCACTCCTGTCCTCATCCGTGCTCATCACGTAAAAAACTAAAACAAATTTGTAAACGTCAGCGTAACGTCTCCCGCTGGTTTCTGTATGAACGTCCGATTGAACGAAAACCATTTCTCTGCTTCATCGCCACCGCCGGCGCAGTTATCATACTTCGATGGTCGGCTGAGGGAGTCCGTCTCTCTCCCTTCCTCTCATTTTGTGCTCCCATGCACCATCCATCCTGCCGCGTCTCGCAGATAAACGATTGAGATATCGTTGCTTCTCCGGTGATCTTCTCGTCAATGACGTACAAATCTCCTCGTGCTAGCTCAGCGGCGCATAGGTCAGGTAGCCCGCTGCCCCGCCACCCTAACTCCGGTCAGAAAGGCCATGATAGTGGCCGCGATACTCGGCAATCGACGGGGAACCATCATCGGAAGACAGCATCGTGTCCTAGCGAAAGGATCGCGAGGCTGTCTGCGGTGTGGAAAGACATGACTCACAAACGGCACCAGCTATCCCCATCCGACCAAAAGGAGGTGAAGATCAGTGATATTGTTGGCAGTGGAATTTGTGGAATTCTCAACAAGTGGGTGAACTACGGGAAAGGTTGGAGGCCTAGATGGTTCGTCTTAAAGGACGGTGTCTTGTCTTATTACAAGATTCACGGACCCGACAAGATCACCGTCAGCCTAGACATGGAGAAAGGGAGCGGAGTCATCGGCGAGGACTCGATTCGTAGAATCAAGAGGGAGAAGATTGCGAATCCTCCGCTGCCCCGAAAGCCCGTTGGTGAAATTCACCTTAAGGTAAGAAAATGCAAAGTGGTAATCTTACATTTTATTCCTCTTCTTTTATTGGGGAACAAATATCGCTTTTACTTTCCTCTGCTAGATATCAATCTGATCTGCGATTGAGTAGTTGTCAATTGCGTTTAGGTTATCCGACTCAAATTCCGGAGTTGATAGTGTAATTGAAGTTAATTGTGTTTAGACATGATACAAGTTCGCGGATCTCAGATTCTTTTCAGATTAATTCGGCATGACGACAAACTGATGTCAAGTTGCTTAATTTCATATTATTGTCTCTTATCTGAATCCCTAGGAAATCTCCCTTTTGTCCTTTGCTTTGAATTCTGCAATTAAACTGGGGCATTAGAGTACAATGGTTTTACGCCAAGAACATGTATGTAACTTTATCGGCAGAATCTAGCCTATCTGGATAAATATTCGCTTGTGGATACTAGAATTTCATCAAACTCATAATTGAATTTTCTTGAAAAACACTGCTGCACCTCCTAGAGCATGCATCTGGTGGAGGTCAGAAACTCAGAATACCAATATGCCTCTTTGAGATGTTTTTAGGGGGAGGGAATATATCGATCATTCCGGCTTCTCCTTACCTCTGTTTATACTTGTCTGATGGTGACTTCTTTATCATTCAGAATCCTGATTTCCAGGAGTTCCATCTTCCTTCCGTTGTTTGTTTCTTTTTCTGTAATAATAAGTCTTGGTATACTACAGGTTTCATCAATTCGGCAAAGCAGATCAGATGACAGGAGATTTTCAATTTTCAGTGGCACGACGAGGCTCTACTTGAGAGCAGAGAATAAGGAAGATCGAGCTGCTTGGGTGGACGCCTTGCTAGCCATAAAGGACATGTATCCGCGGATCTCCAATAGTGAATTAATGGCTTCTGTAGATAGTGCTGTTGTTTCAACTGACAAGCTAAGGCAACGGCTAGTAGAAGAGGGTGTTACTGAGGTGGCCATTGAGGACTGTGAACACATAATGAGGACAGAGTTTTCATCTCTGCAAAATCAGCTCATGTTGCTAAAGCAGAAGCAGTGGCTGCTGATCGATACCCTTCGACATCTAGAGGTACTTGTCTTGGTACTATGAAAACTTAATTGGGTTAGAACTTGTATAATGTTATACATTCCAGAATTTTAATCTTGGTTTCTGCTGAACGTCTGTATTTGGTATATTTATGTTGTAGTGCCTAATTCTCTCTTTACACTTGCGACTGTATGTGAGACTGAGAAATCAGAGAGACAATGTAGAAGAAAGAGAACTTTCTTTCCTTCCACTTAATTTCCAAAGGGGGCCTCTCAGAAGAGACTGTAACTAACCACCCTCACACCAGGCTAGCTACCCCACACATTACTCCAAGCTTCTTCACTCCAAGTAACCCCCGATTGCTGCTACTTATACTCATCTGCTCACAGCTGTAATTAGCTACAAGTGTGCTCCTACCTGCTTACTTCTCTCTACGCTGATAAGCTACCCAATTTTCATTATTAACATCACTACCGCTAACAACACTACACTACACTAACAGCTAACAATGTGCCCTACCAAATAATTAAAATCAATATCTGACCTAATTTTGGTTTCCTTGTAGCTCTGTCAATGTTTTTTTCATATGTTTACTTTTTGAGGGTAAGCACCCTGCTCTTTGGTATTTTTTTAGAAAAATCATGGATAAAGAGATGAAATGTGGTTTTCACATCGATATTAATGAGAACTTAGATGGTTAATTTAAAAGATTTACTTGAAAATAATGAATTTTTGTCATACAACCCAAGTATGTGTATGATTCACATCATCTTCAAGGTGTGAAACCTCTTGTCATGGGATTGGTAGGGTTACACTTACCAGGGAAGTGTGATAAGTCATACGTAGCTAAAGGTAGATTAGTAAATATCTAATCCTAGGCTATTAGTATAAATAGAGAAGGAATGCTCCATAGAAGGCATCGAATCACTTGGTGAAGAATACGTTAGCCTCTTAGAGAGGATTAGGCCTCACTAGAGGATATTTGGCCACTTTAAGTGGATTGTTGTAGTCAAGATAGGTTGTTCCTATCAATTGGTATCAGAGCTAGATCTTGGGCAGCTGTGGTGAATAATGGCTAGTAAGATGGTCGAAATAGAGAAGCAGGTTGTGACGATAGAAACAAGGGAGGAGCTCGAGTTTGTAAACCATGCCACCAAACCTCCAATCTTTGACCGGAAGGATCCGCAAGGCTGGCTGCTAAAGGCCGATTCGTATTTCTTAGCGTGCAACATTGATGAACAAGATAGATTTCAAGCAGCCGCTGAGTATATGGAGGGTGAGGCTTTCCGATGGCATGAATGGTTATGGAACAACTTCAGACAGATCCCATAGCCAGATTTCCAGAGCTTGTTGGTCGAAAGATTTAGAGACGGAAAATCTTCAATAAAGGAGATGGTAATATTAGCACTGAGAGTTCGATACAGGAAGAAAATTTGGATCCTTTAGCCATGGAGGTGGTGTCGCAATGATCCAACAAGAAACCAGAATCACGGAGAGAGGAGTCGATGGTTCAAATTTCCAAGGAAATAACGAAGAGGATACATAAGGAGAAGTTGGAGGGGAAAAATTGGTTGAATAAGCAGAACGATGTTGGGAGGCGAATCAGAGGCCAAATCAGAGGGGACGAGAACAGAAGTTCGGGAGGAACAATTAATCATGGATCAAGAAGGGGAAGTCTCTCGTCGACGATGTAATAGACTCATTGGGTTTGGGGAGTCTGCAGAGAGAAGAAGGCAGAGGAAGTTCGTTCGACTGAAGAAAGGAAAAAAGATAAGGTTGAAATGAAAGAAAAGAGGACAGATGTGCCTGGTAATCGTTGCGGTAGAAATAGGGAAAATTCTTCCCTTAGTTCAAGTTCTGCATCTCTAAGACCACCACTGTGTGCAGTTGCTGACCGTCCACCGAGCATTCACTGGCTGATTCAAAGACACATGGTCATTCAGCGAGCGGCAAAACAGGAAAATTCGAAGGCACATGGTCATTTGATTTTTCATCAAGCAAGAGGCTAAAAGGAACTCGAAGAAGTTTGTGGTAACGAACAGTCAGAAGCGACGACTCTTCCAATGATTTCAGGAATGCTTCATCAAGAGGATCACCTTGTTCGGTAAAACCCCCAACCCTAGTCGCATTGTCAATCACGATCGAGCTGCTAGTTGCGATTCTAATTTCTTATGCATTGAAAACACATTGAAAATTGGCGTTGGTTCTGCACTAAAGGAATTCAAGAGGCATTATTTGGTTCAGAGGGATAACATGGTTTCAGACCTATTATTACTTCGACTGAGTAAATTTGCAATGTGGCTGCTGCCACAGCTGTTCGCGTACACACTGAACTTTCCCATACAAATATTCCTGCAGTCATTGAGGAAAGTGATGGTGATAGCTTCTGTACTTGTTTTCCACGCTTTCTTCAGCTGGCTTTTGATATGGAAGGTGGGCTGGGGTTTGGTTGGTGCTGCCATCAGGCTGCACGCCTCTTGGTGGCTAATTGTGATCGATCATGACATTCATAGGATCACCGATGTTGCTGCTGCAGCTGCTTTAGACCACTGCTGCTTTTCCAACCTTGAGACAAGGTTGTTTGAGGGGGAAGTAATGATAAGTCATAAATAACTGAGGGTAGATTAGTAAATATCTAATCCTAGACTTTTAGTATAAACGGAGAAGGAATGCTCTGTAGAAGGCATCGGATCATTTGGTGAAGAATACGTTGGCCTATTAGAGAGGATTAGGCGTCACTAGAGGATATTTGGCCACTTTAAGTGGATTATTGTAGTCAAGATAGGTTCTTCCTATTAAAGTGCAACCACTTTAATTAGTATTGGGTTATATCTTCCTACGTTTTGCTGTATGTTTTCTTCTGAAGAAGAGTCTGAAATAAGATGGGGGATAGAAGCAATGGTTTCTGAAGAAAAGCTGGGGTATTATTAATTAGTAATAACTTGAATTAGTGCAGTTCACTCAAATAATTGCTGCCCTTGTTGATTTTCTTGATATACTGGACTGCCTTATGTCTATTTTGGTGGGTTAGCTACCATCGGTTTCCCAATGTAACCTTGTTTTTGTACTCACTAGAAAAAGGGAACTCTGCTGCTTGATTTCCGAGATTCTGATAATGTACCTATTTCATAGGCCAGATTGATTGGGCATCAAACTGACCTGAACAAACAGTGTTTTGATGGGGCAGTTTCAATTAGAATGATGCCTTTATTTTTGAAAGGTGTATTCGCTAAGAAGTACATTTACCGTTAAATCTTTTTCTGTTATTTGTTGTCCTTTCTTCATCTGTAGCTGTCTTTTTCCCCAATCTTTCCTCATTAATTCTCTTTGGTGATTGCTACATAGGAAAATTAGCAGTAGCTATTATCTCTCTCTTTTGCCACAGATTTTTTATGATATCTTTCTAGATACTTAAGAAAATGTTGGCTTGGTGTTTGCTTTGTAGACAGATAAGGTTGATCTGGAGAATACAGTCGTTGACGAGAGTCGAAAGCAATCCAAAGAGGATGGAGAACATGATTTTAAGCAAGACAAGGACAGTGGTATGTGTTTTTGTGTGGGTTGCCTTGCGTGCTATTTGCTGAGTGCTTCGTACTTTTTTGTTATGTTGAACATCCCATCTTTCTGTAAGGTTGTTCTACTTGAGCTTAGGGTCTTCTCTGTGTTCTGATCACTGTTCAAAACTTATGTCTCATTATCTCCTTTTCAGATTTACATGATGTTTAAAAACTTAAGCCTGAATAATTTTTATCCTTGCAACGATGAGTTACATTATGACTCCTTGTGAAAATTTCAAAATGTATACGGCCATTCTTTAGCTGCGAATTGCTGTACTAGTGCTGTTCGTACCAACTTTTTTACAGATGTTGATGAGCTTTTGTTTTCTTGCTTTCCTGCAGCTGACAGTAGTGCCTATGGATCTGATGAATATAATGAAAGAATTGATGCTGCAGAGGTTGAAACCGATGATGAAGATAAAACCTTTTTTGATACTCAAGATTATCTTTCTTCGAGTTCAATAAGAAGTAGCGGTACTGACCAGAAGTTTTCATCTTTTTCCTCGGATGATGAAGGAGAAAGCGGTGATACTGACACTTCTACTAAATCTGCCCAGTCTAACTTTCATTGTGTGGATAGACGTAAGAAGCTGCCTGATCCTGCTGAAAAGGAGAAAGCAGTTAGTCTTTGGGCTATGATTAAAGATAACATTGGGAAAGATTTATCAAAAGTTTGTCTTCCTGTGTATTTCAATGAACCACTCTCATCTCTTCAGAAGTGTTTTGAAGATTTGGAATATTCTTATCTTCTCGATCAAGCAAATGAATGGGGTAAACAGGTATGCTTTTGATGTTTTTCTCCTTCTCTTTTTAGCTATCTAGTTGTACATTAAATGACAAATTACAACAGTCATGCTAATTGATACGCATACTGGTAACTGTTTGCAAGGATGAGTTATCCATAAGAAGTTAGTTCCTTTTCTTACAGAACTGATCACCTCTGGGTTCTAATTGCTAAGAGTTTGGATGAATCAGGGAAACACCCTAATGAGAATACTTCATGTGGCTGCTTTTGCTGTCTCTGGATATGCTTCTACAGAAGGAAGGATTTGCAAGCCCTTCAACCCTTTACTTGGAGAGACATATGAGGCTGATTTTCCTGATAAAGGCCTCCGGTTTTTCTCAGAGAAGGTTTGTATTCCCTACCTTATACTTCGGCTCTTCTGATCTGTTTGTATGAAAAATTGTTTGTTTCACGATTGATTGATCTACCCTTCAAGTCAGGTTAGTCATCATCCCATGATTATTGCATGTCATTGTGAGGGAACTGGGTGGAAATTCTGGGGGGATACCAACTTGAAAAGCAAATTTTGGGGCCGCTCAATTCAACTGGATCCTGTTGGTGTTTTGACAGTAGAGTTTGATGATGGCGAGGTTTTCAAGTGGAGTAAGGTATTTCATATACATTGCTGAATAGTCATTTTGAGTATTTACCCTATGATTCAGCACTCATCTAGTTAAAATTTTAAAATATTTCAGGTGACAACGTCTATATACAATCTTATTCTTGGAAAACTGTATTGTGAGCACTATGGTACTATGCGCATTCAAGGGAATCGCAGCTACAGCTGCAAGCTGAAGTTCAAAGAGCAATCAATTATTGATCGAACTCCTCGCCAGGTTTGTTTTCTGATACCATTGAATCCATCTGATGACCTAACTAAAGGTTTTACTCGAAAGAAATTTGAAGCTATGGCTGTAGAGTTATTGGGATTACTTCATAGTGACAATAAAGATGGTATTGTCATGCTTACACTAGTTGGACTTCGAGAAGATAAAATAATTGTGTCCTTGCAGGTACAAGGCGTAGTTCAAGATGAAAATGGAAAGACGGTGTCAACCTTGTTTGGTAAATGGGATGAGAGCTTGCGTTACGTTAATGGAGACTGCCCGAGGAAGGGAAAGGGAGAAGATGCTGCGGATGCAGCACAGTTGTTGTGGAAGCGGAACAAACCTGCCGAATTCCCTACTAGATACAACTTTACTCGCTTTGCAATCACGTTGAATGAGCTTACACCAGGTTTGAAGGTGGGTGCTCAAAACTTGATCATCAGATACCAACTCTTCTCCTTCTGATCTAAAGTTTGATTCCCAGGAAAAGTTGCCACCAACAGACTCAAGGCTTAGGCCAGACCAAAGGTACCTTGAAAATGGTGAATATGAAAAGGCAAATTCTGAAAAGTTACGGTTAGAGCAGAAGCAGCGGCAGGTAATGCATTTGATCATCTTTGGTTATTTCCTCCCTGCCTCCAACTAACGGATAGTGAATTACAAGTGACCACAATGGCTGACCTGTTTTCGTGAGATGAAATTCTATTTTATCCAACTGATGACTGATTGCAATTGTGAGAGGGAGAAAACTATTCGAGAGCAATAAGCTGCAAATAAATTCTGTGTCCGTATTGGTGGTGCGGAAGCTTGGAACTTGAAGTATTTGAATAACATGACGGAAGCACATAAATTTCCGCAGCAAATTAAAATGCTGCTGATACCATTGGACTAAACATATAGCTGACCTTTTGCATGTAGTAGGGATCAAATTCATTTATAGACCCAAGATTTGATCACCAGTTCTCATTGTGTAGTATATCAAACGCTCATATTTGAAGTTTTCCGGAGGAGAATCTAATGGATTTCCTATGCGTGTGGCCACATTCGTAGGCTGGGGAAATGCAAGAAATGGGGTGGAAGCCATTGTGGTTTTACAAAGACAAACAAACCGGTACATACAGATACAATGGTGGCTATTGGGAAGCCCGGGAACGAGGAAACTGGGATTCATGCCGTGAAATCTTTGGCGATATTCCAGCTGAAGAGTCATCGAACTGAATTGGTTGATGGATCGATGAAGCTTATTCTTTTATAATTTGCTTCTATTTTTTTGTCATTGCCCTTTCATCTGATTTCCTTTTCACTGTGGTAAAACGAATGAGTGTATAGGAAACTGGGGGCTTTCTTACGAGGAAGCGTTAGTAAATCTTGTTTTTGCTTGTTTAAAAAAAATAATAAAAGATCGTGTTTTTGCCAGGAAGAAAATGGGGACCTATTGTACCATTTTCTTACCTTTTTTTTCTTCAAAATAAGAATAGGGGGTAGATTACAGCATTTATTTTAGTGCTCTGTACAGGTTCATCATATCAACTGTATATCTTTGACGATAATGAATAATGCATTCTTCTGTACGCTCATACTTGAGCTTTCTTCTATGTTATTTAGTTTACACGAAATTTCTTACTAGCAGGTCCGTCATGCTGCCTTAGGGCTAATTTGGTAATGGTAAGTAGTTTGTTCACTAGTTGCTTATTTGTTATTGGAAAAGAAACTGTTCAGTGCAAGTGAGAAAAACAAGGATTTTTAAAGCAGCTTCTAAACGTATCTTGGCTGCGTTCGGATTTGGTATTTCTGTGGTATATATGTGGTATTTTTGAGTTTGGTATTTTTGACAAAAAATGTCAAACTGTCACCCCCGAATAACAATTTTTAAAACAGCCACAAATATACCAGTACAAAATAACCACAAAATAACCAATAATTTATGTTGCAAAGTGGAGCCAGAAAACTGTAATTGTGGGGGCGAGAATATTTTAATAATATTAAAAAACTAATTTTTAATAAATTAATTTAAATTTTCAGTATTTATAATTATATTTTAAAAATGATATTATATATTAAACTTGATACAAAATTAAGTTAAAATTGAAATATATAGATTAATATATTATAAATTAGTTTATTTTCCCTTTTTTTATTAGTTTTTTTATTAAGATTGGTATATAAATTATAAATTAATGAAAATAATATAGAACAATTGTTTTAAACTAGTAATGTTTTTCTAAATTGTTTATTCAGATACGAATAAATAGTCTCTTAAAACTATTACTATCTATCAATTCTAATAAAATATTCTACAAGGAAAAGAGCAAACTAATAATAATTACGATGTAAACTTTAATTATATCAAAATTATTAGAGTACAAAATATTTGTAGTATATTTCAGAAATATCAATTATAAGTATTCAACTTGCTAAGTAATGATTAATTACAAAATTGTTTGTACAAACTATTATGGTTTGTCAGTGTGGATACATTTGTCTTCTTGTTTTTTTTTAAAAAGAAAATAATTTATTTCGATTAACAACATATGTTAAGTCATGGTGAGGTACTTGATCACCAACACAAACCAATTCCTTACCTTCCTTTTTTCCTAGCCATGCCAAAACATGGGCATTACACACCTCCACCCGAGGAACGTGTACAAAAATAATCTTCTTAAGCAACATTATCATAGGTACTAAATTGTTCAAAAAGTCCACATTCGCTAGAGACATCCCTTTTTTCTAACAAAAAGTCCACATTTGCTTTACAATATGAATACATACAAATATTATCAAAACTTGCTTCTAAAGAGCACTTCAATCCCAACTTCAATCCCATTGCATCCGCTTCACCTAATGATGATAACCCTAATCCACCCATTACCGCCGCCACCTTGACCTGACCATGACCATCCTTGGAAACTACTCCAACCCCACAGCTATGGATATTATGAAAACTGCCATCCACAAACACACACAAGAGTCCTCCAGCTGTCTCAGGGCCCGAGGTTCCAACCCCTCCATGCAACTTGTAAATAACTCTCGGCAACCTACCCACATATTTGTCACTTGACCATGAACAAGTTGACATTTTGCAAACCAAACTTTCCAAAGATGAAGAATAAGTGCAGTTAAGGATGAAAGCAGACTATGAATACATGAATCAAACACCCAGTCCAGGAAAGCCAAGTCAGAACTAATAGACTTTGTCCAACTTATGCCTACCAAGTCCTAAAAGAGCCCGCACGATATCACATTTTATAAAAGCCTGAGCTAGGGAATCTGTATCCCCACATATGCAAACTGATAAAAATAGTCTGGGATTCTGGAAAATAAAGCAGTCTTAGTAGGAATAATGCCATTCAGCATACGCCACAAAAAGACTCTAACCCGTAGGGGAAGATAACATTTCCAAACCCTGTGCATAGCAGCCCCCACCGGAGAAAGAAGGGTCACTAGACTGCCTTGTTGTGTTGTTTGCACGTATAGCATAATATGCGGACTTAACACAAAATTGTCTAGAAGAGGTAAGTTCCCAGAACCATTAACAATCATCCAAGTCTCTATTTATCTGTAACTGCATGATTGCATCTGCATCCTCTTTGATAAACCATTCGCGAATAAGAGTTTCATTCCATGCATATGTATTAACATCATAAAGCCATGACACTAATCCTGGAATTCTAACAAATTCGGGTAAAGACCATAGGAAAGGCTTACCATCCGACTAACCTGGAATCCAATTGCCTGAAATTCTTACATCAGTACAGTCTTGATCTTACGACAAACTCCTAAATAAAGTAAATTCTTAACACCCCAGAGAGCTCTCCAGACCAAACTAGGTCGACCACCCAGTCTATAGACCTGGAAAAAGTGACCCGAACCCAAAAAACCGAACCGAACCAATCCGAATCTCAACCGAAAACTATAACTTTAAAAATGACCCAAAATCCGAAACAAACCGACCCAAACCAAACCGAACCGTATTATTGTAAAACCGATAATAAACCACAATCCACAACCATCTAAACCAAAGTCATCCAAACCAAAACCAACCGAACCGAAGTCACCCATAACCCGAAAATGACCCGAAATCTAAAGTCATCCGAACCGAAAGCAACCGAAAGCCAACTGAACCGAACCCGGACCAAATTCAGTGTGACCCGAATGAATATATCCAATTTGACCCAAAAGAATATATTACGTTAATTATAAGAGACAATGAGGATGAAACAGAAAGTTTATACCAGATCTTTAGTTTGAATACAAATCAGTATTTAGCATCTGTATCATACAACACTGAATAATGCCTTATAATACTACCATTATACCAGAAACTCTAGGACCATAACATTAAATCACCGAACAATGTTTACAATGAAGTATCATGGGGTTGTGGTTCAGAAAGAGGCATGAATATCAAGCACCCAATAGGAAAATTTTACTTTAAGGATGTAAAAAGAACCTGTAAAAGAAAAATAAAAAAACCTTATTAAGTAGGTATGAACAAACTGAGAAACATGAGCAAAATAATGAGTAGTTGTCTGATTGTGATGTAACTTATATTGTAACTTATATAAACATCATCAGTTATTATTTTGCAATATTTTTTATAAGTGTTCAAGTTAATCCATATAATTTAAATTTATAGTTTATCGTACAACTAATAATGATAATGCGTTAGTCTTACTCATCAATGATAGATTCGCAAGAACCAAATATTTAGACTCCAGTTTATCACTAATTCATCATTCATGTATTTTATTAATTATTCATATATATATTGAAGGTGCTTTTTTTTATTTGAAATTTTCAAGCCTTTATCCGATCTTGCAAATAATTCTCCATCATTAGCATACATGATAAATATACTTGAAGGTTTTTACCTATGTAGCAAAGTTTTCACGCTTACAAATAGTTCTTCATTATTTACAGTTTTTAACCAATGTCAAACTATGTGATTACCTATTTGCAAAAAACCAAAAGGTAAAAAAACACACCTAAAAATCTCAAACTATTCCGAACATTAAATATTATTTTTGATAGTAATTCTTGAAACAAGAGAATTAACATATATTATGAACATTAATTATTATTTTTATTTTAGTGGAAAATTGATTAGACTATTCTGATTTATAGATTTACAAATCATTGAGAAATACCCCAAACTTATTAAACATGGATTAAATATTTAATTACATTAATTAAGGCCTAAACATGCCTTAAAAGTCAACTGAGAACAACAGTGGTCAACACAAAATAAGATGTTGCACCCTTTGACTGTTTAGGGTAAATAAATACCCAAATGAACTACTTAGGACCTAAAAATTTGTCCTAAGCATATTAACACATTACTAAACATACTACAACCGTTGGACAACACTCCAACACAAAGAAAAAGCATTTACATGCTTCAAGGTCAAAAAGGGCAAAAATGTGCTCTAAGAATACCTTAAAGGTCTAATGACCTCTAAATGATATAAAATTGGATACCATGATCAAATATCATGTAAGGAACACAACAAAACCGTTTTCAAATAAAACCAAGCTCAGAAACACCTTGCGACACAAAATGTGCACTAAAACTCCTTAAAGCACATTTTTGTGTAATTGCCTTCTAAATTGGTTTTAAATGGGCTAAAAGGTTATAAATACCTTTAAATATAATAGGATATCATATTATATGATATTAGGAATTTAATTCCAGAAATTCACAAATTTTTACAAATTTAATATTAAAATATTAATAAAACCCTAAAGTGGGGCCCGTTTGGGTCAACATTGACTAAGTTGGTCAATGTTGACCATTGACCACGAATTGGACTGCATAAAATCAGATTATTAAGTCTCTTACCAGACCATGTGACAATACCCATGTGACAATTAAATATAGTCCTTTACTTTTGCATAAAATAAGTAAAAGTGAACTTTACCTTATAAAACAAAAAGTAGCTTACCACTTGCTTACCCCATGTGATGAAGCCAGCCGATTTTGGAGCCCTCTTCTCCTTGTTACACGGTGCTCCAATCAGGAACAAGACAAGAGGAGATGAGTCATCTTTCATTAATTGCTTAAAGTAACATTTAAGCTCCATTATTCATTCAAAATGGAATCAAATAATTCACCCACTCCCTCTTATCATGGCCGGCTGCCTTGTCATTGTATCCACCGATTTTGCTTCAATTATTCAACTCCAATCAGCCTTGGTGAGTCATCAAGTCACTAAAGACATACAAAATGTAAAAAATGACATTAAGGATAATTTAAGCCTATCTCTTTCATTTCTTCCATTCAGCCGTGAGACTCTTGCTTTGAGCTCTCATTTGGCTCCTCTCAACCGTAGGTAAGCTTCTCCAACTCCATTGATGAGAGCTCTTGCTCTAGGTAAGCTTCTAAGGCATAAAAATGCCCATTTTTCTTCATCTTTCTTTCCTTTTTCCATTGATCTACACTCCAACCTTTTCTATACATCTATGTAGAGTGTTTTAGACGTTAAAGGAAGGTTCATTTTTGGCCATACCCAGATCTAAGGAGGAAAGTTCAAGTCTTGACCATTTAAGGTAAAAATGTGCTCTAAGCACACACCTCTTCTTCCTTGTGAATTTCGGTTGTAAAACTTGGTTCCCTAGCCTTATTTTCTTCTCCTTTTCATGCGGATTCAGTTGGTATACCAAGATCTACAAGGAGTAGCTAGATCCAAGCCAAAAACACCATTTTTGGCATCTTAAACAAGGTAAAACTTAGCTATCTTCCAAGCTAACTACCCACGGTTTTATACCTTGTTCTTGAGAGTGTTTTGATACTCTTTCTTTACTGGAAAAATAGGGCCGAGACAGATCTATAACAAGCTTGAAGAACTAAGGTAAAAATCAATGATTTTCATGATTTAAATTACTTCTCATGGTTAGCTCATGTTTAGAGTTTAATCATGTCTTGTTTTCTACATGAAGACAAGTAAATCAAGCTTTGGAGAAACTCTCCTTAAGGTGGCGAATCCAAACAAGGAATTAGCTAAGTTAAATCAAGGTATAAATCACTTAAATCTACACTTGATATATTAATATGTGTTTATACATATTTATACATATATGCCGTGAGTGAAGAGATTAATAAGGTTGTATTTTGACCTTAGGTGATTAAAAAAAATGGTTTAATAAATTTTATAACTAATTAAATAAGCATAATTGTCAAATTTAAGACATTATGTGGAAGTTTGGTAATTAAATGAAAATTACATGGTGAGGCCGAGATCTATATGTATTTTTGGGACATTTATGTGTAATTTATTTTGCAAGCCAATGTTTGTAATAAGGCCATGTACTTTAGGCCATTTTATTTATGCATTTACAAGCTTTTATTTAAAGTTTAGGTGATATATAATTATTACCGAAATGAATAAGGGGTGAAAGTGTAATTAAATTAAATTTTGGGGCTTTATAAAAATAAGGCCGAAAATTAGAGGTTAAAAGGAGTTAAAATAAAGTTTATAAGATTTTATAAAGTTTTGGGGTTAAATGGTAATTTTTGAAAAGTATGGGTACAAACCGTGAATAATGGAGATTAATGGTCAAGGAAATATTAAGGTGGTCAACCTTGACCATATGGTAGGTTTTGACCAAAATAAATAAGTTAGATAACTTATTTAAGGTTTTATAATAAGATAAGTATCTTAAGGTAATATTTTTATAACATATGTGGTGAATATGTTATTACCGAAATAAAGGGTGTACAATGGTATTTTAAACACCCATGGGCTATTAGGAATTTTTAGGAATTTATTTGGTGGATTTTGGAATTAAAATGAACTATATATGTATAATATATAGTTATTATGTCATTATGACACTTTGGAGAAATATAGATGGTGGAATGGTAAATACCGAAAGTATATGGGTTAATAAGGATATTTATAACCCTTTGGTGAAATTTGGAGATTTTTAGAATTATATAAGAGTATTTATTAAGATATGTGTATAATATATGTTTTTAATGATATGGTAAAACTATATGTTATAAAAGGGCCAAATGGCAATATAAGATATATATTGAGGTTTATTCGGTTATTAAATAAAATAACCATTAGCTATACATTTTTATAAGTTAGAAATGTTATATTAAATGGTATATATAACATGGTATAAGTTATGGGATGATTTTGTAAATTAAGGAAACTATGGTTAATGGAAAAGAATAAGATTTTCTTATGGTGCCTAAGAGGCAATATAAAATAGTTTTGTATAAAAACTATAGGTTATTAATTAAAAGAAATAAAAATATCACATAGTATGATATTAGTATATGGTATAACATTACATAATGTTATGTGGTCAAAATGGGATTTAAATGAAGTTAAGGGCTATACCGAGTTAACAAGAGTTGGAAAATGAATTTTAGACTAAGGTCTATAATGTTATAAATGTTATAGCAATTATATGGTTTAGATGGAATTAAAATAAGGAAGGGTACTCACATAAAATAATGTGACAAACTATAAATGAATGGGATTTATAAACTAAGGTATTTATGGAATAAACCTTAGGAGTTGCAAATATACAACATAAAATGTTACTCATGTTAGGATAATAATCTTAATATAAGTTGTATAATATAATACAACTAATGGGAATAATCATCTAACATAAGATGATAAAATGTAACATATGATATAAGAGTTTATTAAACTCATGGGAATTACCTACGTGGTAAATATATACATACACAAGAATAATGTATATAAGGTGGATATATACTTTGGTTGGAAACCATATGATCTAATGGTGGTGGTTATTTTAAATAAAAATAAAAATATAGTTACGAACTATAAGTTATGAATTTTGGATGCAAATATTATTTGCTAAAGATAAATGGATCATATAATACATTGTATTATAGTGGATGGTGGGAGAATGATACAATACAAAAAAATAATATAATATAAGAATGCATGCATACATGCAACTATAGGTTATGTACCTAAACTAGATGGTGGATAAGATTAAAAGAAAGGTAACGAATTAAACTTAACAGTTGAAATGTTTTGACGTACGCGTTTTAAGTAACAAAACCGACTGTTTTAGAGAAACCTGTAACAAACAACTGTAGACAACAGGGGTGAACTGTCGGGGTTACTTATTATTCGGAAATACCGGATGTAGTTAGTCATGGAGACTGACTTATAGTTTTAATACCGTTTAGATTATACTTCTGACAAGACGCCTGACGAGCAAGTGGACCACACGGAGCATAGGATCTTGCTGATTCATACTCCACCGTAATACGATCAGGGTGAACGGTATGTAAAGGGGTTTGATCCGAGTTGTCCTAAGGTTGCTCCTTGGGCTCGGATTTGGTTGATATAACTTGTGTGTTATATGTGTGTGGTTACATGTATGTGTTTAAGTGTTACTACATTATTTATTATGCACGAGCGTCCTACGGGACTAACACTATGTCGACTATAGATCGACTTATATAAACATACATATACGTTAATGTGATGACATGACGGTTACTTGATATAATACCAAGATATTAATATTAAGTATATGGTAACCTAAGTAAAACACTTAGGGATGAGTCACGACATTGTCGGTCTCTAGAGCATTGATCTCGAACATGAATATAACCTAGATTACTTCTAGGTATGCGTGACCCATTGGGCCGCTAATTAATAATTATTCTCCATAAGACTAAGAGCAGATCTTAAACATTATGAGAGAGATGGTATGAGATGAGGTGAGGAATCCCGGTAGTTTACGAACTACTTGGTTACGCATTTGTGATCACTGAGGGGTTTCCTAATTGGATTCCGCTCCAGGTTATATCCAACGAGCCCAAACTGGATCGTGGATCAGGTGGCTACGGCATTTTTATGGACGTCTTACGAGACATAAGAGAGTCAGGGGCCTCCGGACCTCTGGCGAAATGAGCACCTTTGTGTGTACGGGAGGACTACTGTCCATGGTGAGGTTATAGGGTTGTCCTAACATGACGCCCAGCTGGTATTAATTAAACATGGTTTGGATGGATGAGGCCTTAAAGGCCGAATTAAATTAACTATGGAAATGTACGCTACGGCGAATGTACATTTGTACATAGATGGGGCCTTGAAGGCCAAAAAACTAAATAATAACGGATGGTGAACGCTACGGCGATGGTACATTGTACTTTTACTGGATTATTTGATACGTTCGATATACAATTGTGGTTTGTGATATTAAATGATTGTTTGGATTGGTTGGATGGTTAAGTGTTTATGAATATTTGGATGGATGATTATGAATATTATACATGTTTGTTACAGTATTGTTTATAACTGTAAAATGGTAAAGCATGAAACCGATCTAATAATAAGATGGTTAAAATGACAAGTGACCAATAGGGTCCAGGCCCGGCATACTCAGCGTCTATCGCTGATACTACACCATTTCAGGTTGTTGATCATTGTCGAAGCCGAAGAGCAGGAACAGGGTAATTGTAGTTTTACTTTTGTTACCACACAGGGAGATGTTGTATAGCAATGAGGATGGTGAATTGTAATATGGTAAGGTTGTGTATATTCAGGTTTGGGTAGATGCTCACTTGTCGATGTATATGATTTGTGGACTTAGTTTGATGTATAGGAGTTTCTCGTTATCACGACGGTTAGCAGTTTGTGTATGTTGGAAGTTGGATGTAGTTTGGCTTCGTTGCTCGCATGGGCGAGTAATGGCCGGTGACACCCGAGTGAGTTTTGTAATTGTTATTTATTTTCCGCTGCGAGACGTTTTATTTATTGCTACGTGAGAGATTATATCGTGATTGTGGAGAGGGGTGTTACACATTGTCTAAATTATTTTTTGAACTTAATTATATACTGTAGTCAAGTTTATGTTTAAATTATTATTTTTTGATACTTACCACCTTCATTAACTTATAACTAAAATTATTTATAAGCAAAGTTAGGTGTCAATTCCAAAAAATTGGGTTCAATTAAAATTTAATTAAGAAGAAAACAAAGGAAAACAAATACAAAAATAAGTCTAGTTATTAGGTAATCTTTGAGTCATTAGAGATTTATTTTAAAATAAAAGTTCAAAGGTTTGTTATTGAAAATTTGATTAGTGTTTTCATTATTTTATTTGCTAATGAAATATAAATATGTCATAATTTATCTTTTATATTCATTTATCTTCTTCTAAAATATAGAGTAACTTAAATATTTTATTTATAAATGTTTTCTTCAATGATACATAATCACTAGTAAATTTAGTCCTAATTTTTTCAAAAAAAATGTATTAAACTCTATTAAATAGGTTGATGAAGAAAAAAATAGGCAATTGATGTATTTGACATTAAGGTGGGAAGTTACTAATTTCTAAATATTTAATAAAGTGTTTTTTTAGTTAAGTTGCCACAAGGACTAGTTAATAAATTACAAGACACTATTTAAAATCTAAAAATAATATAAATATGATATTCCACATGTCAAGTTGTTACTGGATTAAGGAAAGAGGGTATCCTCACAAAATAGGAGGAGTACCGAAGTAGTCACCATTAATGGATTAAAAAACAAGTTACGACATGTTAGAAATGAGAGAACAGAGAAAGTGTAGAAACAGTAAGGTTTTTCATTCACTCCACAACTGAGTACAATGGACACTATTCATAGAGAGAAAGGGATAACCTAAAGGGGTAATATGGACATTCACTATATATATAACACTCCCACTTGAATGTTTGATATTGATTGCCTCGTTAAAAACCTTACTTGGAAAAACCCAGTGGGATAAAAACCAAGACTAAGGAAAAAAGAGTGCAATCATAAGTTCTCCCCCTGAACTAAACGTCACTTCAAATCTCTGAATCTACATAGCCAAATCTTGCGGATTAACTTTTCGAAAGTTGAAGTTGGAAGTGACTTGGTGAATATATCTGCCAAATTCTCGCTTGAACGGATTTGTTGTATATCAATTTCTCCATTCTTCTGAAGCTCATGGGTGTAGAAAAACTTGGGAGATATGTGCTTCGTTCTATCTCCTTTGATGTACCCGTCTCTCATCTGGGCTATACAGGCAGCATTGTCTTCGTATAATGTCGTGGGAATTTTCTGATCAAAAGATAGGCCACACTTCTCTTGTACATGTTGGATCATGGACCTCAACCAAACACATTCTCGACTGGCTTCATGTATCGCTAAAATTTCTGCATGATTAGAGGAGGTGGCGACAGTCGTTTGCTTTATAGACTTCCATGATATGGCCGTACCTCCATGAGTAAATACATAACCTGTTTGTGACCTTGCATTGTGAGGATCAAATAGGTAGCCAGCATCAGCGTAACCTACTAGACCAGACTTAGGTGTCTTTGGAAAGAACAACCCCATATCCGTTGTACCTCGAAGATAACGGAGTACATGCTTAACACCATTTCAATGTCTTTTTGTAGGAGTAGAGCTATATCTTGCTAATAGATTGACGGAAAATGCTATATCAGTTCGAGTATAACTCGTCAAGTACGTCAATGCTCCAATAGCACTTAGATATGGGATTTCAGGACCAAGTAAGTCTTCGTCACTTTCACGGGGTCTAAATGGGTCCTTTTTTACGTCTAGGGACCTAACGACCATTGGGGAGCTCAACAGATGAGCATGATCCATATAAAATCTTTTCAACACCTTTGTAATATATTGAGTCTAGTGTAGGAATACCCCACTTGGTGAATGCTCGAGTTGCAGTCCTAGGCAGAACTTTGTCTTACCAAGATCTTTCATTTCAAATTCTGACTTTAAACATTCAACTGCTTGTTGAAGTTCTGCAGATGTTCCAATTATGTTGAGGTCATCAACATAGACTGCAATTATGACAATCCCAGATCCACTTTTCCTTATGAATATACAAGGACAAATTGAGTCATTCTTATAGCCTTTCTTAAGCAAGAAGTCGCTAAGGCGATTATAACACATACGGCCCGACTGCTTTAGTCCATAGAGGGATTTATTCAATTTAATAGAGAACTTTTCTCTAGAGCTTGATTTAAATGCTTCGGGCAATTTAAATCCCTCTGGTAGCCTCATATAAATATCGCTATCAAGCGATCCATATAGATAGGCTGTAACCACATCCATTAAACGAAACTAAGATTTTCTTGGATTGCCAAACTAATCAAGTATCTAAAACTTGTGACATCCATAACTGGGGAATAAGTTTCTTCATAGTCAATACCAGGTCTTTGACTAAAACCTTGTGCAACTAGAAGAGCTTTGTATCTCACAATTTCATTTTGCTCGTTTCTTTTTCGCACAAACACCCATTTATAACCAACTGGTTTTATCTTACTAGGTGTATAGACCACTGGTCCAAAAACCTCACGTTTTTGAAGTGAGTTTAATTCTGCTTCAATAGCATCTTTCCATTTTGGCCAATCATTTCTTTGTCTGCATTATTCAACAGACTTTGGTTCATGATCCTCTTCATTATTCATAACTTGTAGCGCTACATTATACGCAAAAGTTTCATCGACGTCAATTTCATGTCAGTTCCATCGTATTCCAGTCATGACATAGTTGATCGAGATCTCTTCATTATCAATATTCATTTCAGGTACCTGATTTTTCTCTATTTCAGCAACTGTCATGTCTACAGACTCTTCTAGAGTCTCACCCTTCTCACTTGGACCATCTTTAATGCATGCTCCCTTTCATTTTTGAGGGTTTTTATCTTTGGAACCGACTAGTCTACCACGCTTACGTGTGTTAGACTCATTTACAACCTGTCCTCCATGGACATCCATTCTAGCGAGAGCATTTTTAGCTGGCACATACGACTGTGTCACCTGATTTAGGTCAGTAAATGCATCAAGCAATTGGTTTGCCAGCTTTTGGAGATTAATAATATGTTGAACATCTAGTTCACATTGCTTAGTGTGAGGATCGTAATGTAGTAATGATGGTTCGTTCCATGTAATCTCCTTTACCAATTGCTTATTTTCTCCCCCTAATGATGGGAAATGTGACTCATCAAAATGACAGTCAGCAAATCGAGCTGTAAACAAGTCCCCAGTTGTTGGCTCGAGATATCTAATAATTGAGGCAGATTCAAGCCCAACATATATTCCCATTCTTCTTTGAGGCCTCATTTGGTTCTTTGCGGTGGAGGTATAGGAACATATACCGCACAACCAAAAATCCTCAGGTGAGAGATATTGGGTTCTTGACCCGTAACCATTTGTAATGGTGACAACTTATTAAAGCTTGTTGGCCTGATGCAAATCAAGGTAGCTGCATGTAATATAGCATATACCATAGTTTAATATTTAAACAACATATAAAGGTTTGGGGTATTTCAATCTACCCTCCTTAAAAGAACTTTTTCCCTAAAGTTCACACTTCCCACGCATCTTAAATTAGAACACGGGGATTACTTGTAAAACAATACTTCCATAACATCATTCAGACACGAAGGTCTGTAACATAACAACATAGACAATGTATTTCAATACATGCCGTACATAAATAACCGAAACGGCTCATTAAGGCTAAAAATTGCCTTAGAAACATTAGTGAACTATTTAAACCATAGAAAACACAATAACGTACCATAAAGGCAATTAGAGCAAAAACATGCTCTAAGCTTGGGATAACCTTGGTTAAGACCCAAAGGGCTTACCAAGACTTTATTAACATGCTAATGGACATGTTAAACCAATTACTAAAGAAAACCAAGCTTGAAAACAAGTTAAAACACAAAATGTGCTTTAAGGAGTCTTAAAGCACATTTTTGAAAAATTGTCTTAGAAATGGGTTTTGCGTGGCTAAATGTCCATCATTACTCTTTAATCAACATGTATACTACTTAGTATCACATTAGGAAGTCTAAATCAATGGGAAATCAAAATTTCACAATTATGTGCACTAATTTGTGAATAATGCTCAAATAGTACTAGTTTAAGTCATAAGTCAATATAAGTTGTTTAATTGGTCAACAAAGGCCATAAATATCTTACTACCTAAAGGGGGCTGGTTTTTAAGGTGTGATTCACCACACTTAACTAGCTTGTTAAGGAAAAGAAGAAGGAAAAAAAATAAAGAGAACTATTTACTTTATTACTTAAATATCTTACTAACTTACCTCTCACCTCATTCTCTTCTTTCCTTCTTGATTCCCACCGTCTTCATCCTCTCCTCCCTTCTTCAAATCGGTTTTGCTACAGTCCACCACCATTCTCCATCTTTGAATCCTTATAACTCCTAGCTCCATGCTCCAAAATTAATTCCAAGACCACCATTCTCTTAGTTTGATCAAGCTCTACAACTTTGTCTTTTCAAATCTTCAAAAGCTCCATTTAGGTGCCAAGAGGAATCACCACTGAAGGAGCAAGAAGTCATCTTTTTCTACCTTGTCATCCTCTTTTGCTTCAAGGTAAGGAAAAATTAAAGAAAAATAACATTTTCTCTTATTTTTGTGTATGGCCGAGAATCACCATGTAATGGTGTCTTGTTTTGATCTTTCATAGCTTCATTTCAAACTTCAAAGGACTAGGTGGAGTCCTCTCTTGATACTTAATCCAATTCTCATTCAATTCCAAGGTAAACTTCCATTTGTTTTTTTTAAAACACTTATGTGGATTTAGGGTTTATATATGAGTTTAAGTATGAATCTTAAAGCTCATTACCCTTATATGTGTGTGTAACACCCCAACCCGAAACTCCACAACCTGTACGATGATAGCTCCCAAAGATAACTGGAAATGCAGCGGAAAATATATGCAACTCAACGGGTGGTGCTACAACGCCGTTAGTCACCCATGTGACTAACAAGGCTAACTCCAATACAACTTACAAATGATACGGTCTGAGAGCTGAATACAAACCGCTTAAAATAACAAAACCAATAAAAATACAATACTGTAAAATGATGCCGGTAGTAACAATCCCTGTCTTAATTCTACCCCACCTACACTCGGTCGGGTGATCTCTTCATTCTTCAGGTACCTGGAATTGTTTAGCCATGAAACGGCTCAGCAAAATAATTTGCCGGTATGAAATAGTGCAGCCCACAAGCTACTGGGCCACACCAACTACTTTGTCGAATACATGCAAGTCATTTTTGTAAAGCTGTAAATAAGCATCATAACATATTCATAACAAGCATCCATACAAGGACAATAAAGTCACACAGAACAAGACTTCAGAAGGTCAAGTTAGATGTTCTGTAATTGCTTGACAGTAGTCAGATCCACACAATGGGACTAACATGTATATAAGAGTTCATTAAACAGTGGAGGTATAGTGGCCTCGTTAAACTCTATCTTCATAGAGTAAATTGGTCGGGTATGATAAACCCTTAGACGAGATGGGACTCTCGTACAAGTAGGTGGGTAATAATTCCCTCAGGAGATAACGTAGTTAACTCCTGTACTTAAAGAGATGGGTATCGTACCCTCGAGAGGAATGCAGTCTTCCTCCCAACTTAAAAATATTCTGGTACGGTCCCGGTGAGTGGACAAAGAGTGCACCCAAAACTTCCGTCGCGACGTATATTTGAATAGGAGACGACCTGAGACAGGTACAGCTCCTGTAGCATGCATGGCCAGAACAACTGGGCTCCTCGCTTCTCGTAGTAGAGTTTTGTTAGATGTCACACAAGGACGTTAAGCAAGAGCACAATGTAATGTGTATTGTCAGTTATCACGATTAGGATAACGACGTTCGTTATAAAGTGAAGTTAGTGAGGAACTTGAGTACAAGTTCTCGGTATAATAATTCGCAGGTATTTAATCCACTGGTAATGTAGTGTTGTATGCGTGGAGCATACACGTTACAGTTAGTAACATCACACACATAAAGTAACACAACAATGCACAAGAATAATACAACATTTTACATATAATTATCTTGGTCGTTATTTCAAACAACAGATAGCACACAAGCCGGTGTAATCCGTGGTAGAAAGCAGACTGCAATAATTCCATACCGTTCACCGTAGACTGTACTTGTTTAGTTCCCGGTCAACGTCTGGTCAAACAATGTCCTAGAATAGGATTAACTGAGAGTGTTAATTTATGTATCTCTCGTATAATAATTTTATTGATTCATGAAACGATTTCCTATTCGTTATTTCATGTGAGGTTTATTCTTTATACTCAGGTTGTAACACCCCTACCGTAATACTGTCATTACTGTCCAATCTCCTCGTGCTTTCAGATTCACGTAGCGGATACATACTTACATACGGTGGGTGGTACAATGCCGTTAGTCACCCACATGACTAACACACTACTACTACTACATACAACATCGGTTTGATGGACCGGAATCCCGAGTACTACACATTTACAATACATACTCCATTTACCAATAAATACTACAATGTTCCCTTCAACACTTCGCTCCTTTACAATACCATACATTACAAGGTACATAACCGAGTTTACTAAATTCCTTATACAAATACAATGCCTCTTTCAATACCATTTATACTCATTAAGAGTCTACATCTACCCATTCCTCGCATCTGCATACTAATGGTGCACAAGGTGTACTCCCTTGGTACACTACTACTTCAAGGCTACAAGTTCAATACTATTTCCTACAATCTATATGTCGCCGGTCTCTTATTACGACCATCTGCTTCGGGTACCTGCACACTAAAAACGTTCCCCCTAGGGGGTCAGCTTTCTGCATATGATAACCGAATACCCCGTGTACTAGTGAGGGTACGCTGACCACTTGGTCGAATACATGCAATTCATTTTATTCATACATACATGCATACATGCTTTCGTACATGATATTACAATACTTTACAAGACATACATACGCACACACTACCATACACACAAGGAAGACAATACAAGTCAACCAAATTCTTACTTACCTTCTTCCGGGCTACACATACACAATACATACATGGTACTTACGCAATACATACACAATAAACCATACTTGTTAGCTTCATTGGTCCACCCGGGTTAATCGGGTGGAGATTACTCTTTTACTCGTTACACAATACTTACGCATATATTCTCATACTTTACTTACTTACTCAAGTCAAGTCGTTGGGACCTCCGGCCCGGGGACTACTCTGTCCCACCACCGGGATTTACTTGGTTCACCAATCCAGGATGCTACCCATTTAAGGGATTTGGGCCGTGGACCAGTTTAAGAACCAGGAATCGGATCCAACCTCTTGTGTCTCCTCATCCTCACGCGTGGCCGAAGCTATATCGGACTTCTACTCATTCCAATTTACTTAGTACTTCTGTTAGGAGTTAGGTGGTTAGGAATTAGTAGAAGTCATTCACTCAAGCCACATACACAAATACATTGCTCAATACACATTCATACGAAATACAACACAATACTTAAGTACAATACAAGATTCGAATACACTTCATCATCATTCATATATTTCATGAATTATACAAACTATTGTTCAAGACAAATATCGAGAACAACGTAAACAAGCACAAGTAAGTGCAATATAGTCTGATTCATGCGTTTATCTTATTAAGTGATCAAGTAAGCACACAAATCGGGGTAACCAGATTAGGATACAGGGCATGAAGAAACCATACCGTTCACCGTCGTACTTGTGTCCCAACGTTCCTCCGGTGTTCACAAATCAAATCCTATGATATGCATACAATTGAGTGGTTAATCTAACTATCATTAACTTAACTCGACTACTCTTACGTTTTCTAGTTCACACTTACTAAGTCTTTACATTCTTACACTTATACTTTAAGTTATCTCTTTACTTACAATGGTGTTCTTGCATATATATGTACATATGTATATGTGGGCATACGTATATATATACTTATTATAATTACCTTTGTTTGTTTTTTTTGTTTTTTTTGTAAGTTATGGGTCGTCCGACCCACGCCCTGGGTCGGTCCCTTCCAGTAGGTTTACGTTCTCTGAAATTTCTTCTGACCGACCCAGAACTATTCCGACCGACCCATACACCTCTGGGTCGGTCCATCCCAGTACGTTTCAGTCCCGTTGTCCAAGCTCCGACCGACCCACCGACGACCCACTTCTGGGTCGGTCGAAGTCAGAAACTTCGACGATAGGAAATTTTGACCCGACCGACCCACGACCGACTCACGGCTCCTGGGTCGGTCCGTTCCAGATTCTTTATTTCTCGTTACTTAAGCCCCGACCGACCCACCAACCGATCCAGGCTTTGGGTCGGTCAGTAGCAGACTTTGCCTACAGACCTTGTTTTCAATTCCTTTTCTTTCCCATTTCTTCCCCAATCTCTACCAACACATTCCCAACACGTTTACCACTCATTTGATGCACTAATTCACCTTAATTCATCCACCAACTTATTACTCAATCCTAGATACACTTATGCATCTTTTCCTCATTTCATTCCAACACTTTACATCAGTTTTTACTCCTCACTTGCTACAGATTTTGCTTCCTCCATTATGCTACATATTTTTCCCTCAACTCTTATCCTCCAATACTCCCTCAACTAATGCCACTCTTAGCATCTTAATTACATTAATTCACATCCTAACTCCCTCCCACTTACAAGCTCCTTTCCAAATCTGTTTCAAAATACTAAACTACTCCCTTTACACTCTACAAATACACCTAGTTACCACCTAGGTTACTTCCTCATCTTAAACACTTAAGTCCTTTAGTTTCTAGCCAAAATTGGACATAGTCTCCCCTATATTTTTAACATTACCCACACATTAATTCAGCTCACAAATGTTCATTCCTACACCTGTTTATACAATACACTATACACACATTTCAACTCCACTACAATGCCATAAAATTCCTACACATACTCATATACTACCCATGGTTTTCCCAAGCTTTTAAACATCATTTAAAAACTCCAAAACTGTTACATTACCTTTCCTCATTACACTACAACATACTTACTACTCATTACTCACTACATTACTCCTTTTGCTACTCAAAAACTGTTACACTAAAGCATACAAAACTAGCCCAAGGTGAGGGTAATTACCTTGTGTTTCTAGGTCTCCTTTCTTTCTTGCCTTCTCCTTCCTTCTTTCTTTCCTCTTTCTTTCTCTTCCACCGGTTTTGTAAACCCAAATCCTCTAACACTACAACCCATTCATATACACACTTCAATACTAATCTAACCCTTAATTCTTCTTTAAAGCTTTAATGCATATTTTAGGGTTTAGAAATTTCATTACCTTGCAAGGGTATGAGTGAAGCTTGGAATGGCTCAAGAACAAGATTTCCCACTCTCCAAGGAAGCCAAAATCGGCTAGAGTACAAAGAAGCAAACAAGGGTTTAGCTTCAATTTTCGTTTTGCCCATAAGGGTTAGAAAAGGATGAGATTTCAAGAAGACTTTTACCTCAAAAAAACAAGGAGGAGAAGGTGGTTCTAGTGGTAGTCTTGAAGCTCCAAATGCTCCACACCCATGGAGATGAAAGTTCTCCTTTTCGGATTTTGAAAGGAGGGAAATACTCTCCTTGATGAGAGGAAGACAATGGTGCAATTTTTATAATTTTTGGAGGAGATTTAAGGGGGTAAAAGAGAGAGAGAAGTTGGGTTTTGTGTGGGTTCTCTCAAATCCCCATTGTTATCGCATGGGAAGAAGAAGAAAGAAAAGAGAGTGAGTGAGGGAGATGGGTTACGTGAGTGAAGAGAATGAGGTAGGGAGAGAGTGAGTGAGTGGGGTAAGTAAGGTAGTTTACTTTATTGTTTTTAATTATTTTGTTGTTTTGTAAATAAGAGGGAATAAGTGAGTGTGTGAGAGAGTGTGAGAGAGGCTTAAAATCGGACCCCCACTGCACACACACAGATTTCACATTTTTATTTTCAAAAGTGGACACATAAGTTTGGTCTATTTATGTTTCTACCCCACAACTTCTCGTTTTTGACAGTTTTTACTAATTTCTTGTTTTATTGATTTATTGGTTCTAAAGCTTCACTAATATTTATTAATGACTATTTAGTTGACCAAAATCGTTACGAGTCTATTTGACCCGCTTAAAGTCACGTTTTCCCGGTTTCCTCGAAAAACGCGCTTTAAGATTCGTTAGTGTTTTTAATCCATTTTAAGGATCCGTTTTCTTCGGGAGTTGTTCCCATATATTATTTTGGTCTTATTAAACCTTTAGAATCCATATAATACGCTAACCGAGGTCTCATACCTCCTATGGTTATTTAACGCTTATTTAGCGTTTTCCGCTTTTTAAGCGTTTATTTATTTCTTTTGGATTTATTTTTCCATACCAATATTACTCAAGCATTATTAGGCTCTTAAATACGGATTAGAATTATCTTAATCACTATATTTAAGTTTGGGGTATTTCACAGGTAGTTTCTTTAACCTCTTATCCTTATTATTATTTAAGGTATTCATATATTTCCAAATCATGTAGTCTTAATTTATAAAACTTATATCGTATGGTAATTTCTTTTAATTACCTTATAATGGAATGTACAACTTATTTGTTACCCTTTGTGATTTATTTACAAATCCTTTAATGTATATATATATATTCATGTACTATTTATGTTACATGTTTATAATTGTCTAGTCGACATAACAACTTTACAATTTCTCAATTATATTATATGTCACGCATGGACATAATGTTCTAATATCTTTATTTTCTCCACCTATTCACAACCAATATTAATTGGTTATAATTAAATTCCTTATAACTATGTAACCCATAGTTTTAGTCCCATAATTCCTTATATTCATTTCCTTTTGATTTACTTGAAAATCTAAAATATATATTTCATACACATGTATTATTTATGATACTTATATAATTGTCTAAATGACATCACCACTTAATAAATCCTCAAATTATATTACATGTCACACATGGACATATTATTCCCATACCTTCTATTAATTACAAACTAACCTCAATTAATATTATTCTTTTACAAGTAAATTACTTGTACTTTTATATCATATAGTTTTAATTTCTTAAATCCTTAAATCATAATTTTCTTTTCTAAATTTCTTAAATATCCATATAGGACCTACAAATATTTTTAATTCCATAATTATAACATACTTTTCGGTATATTATAACCTCATTTATTTCATAAACTTTACATTATACTCCAAAATACATTATAATACTTAGTTTATTTTCTTAATTATTTAATTCACTAAACCTCCTCTAAAAATTCGGTATTTATTATTTGAACACCAATTTTATAAATTACCAATTAGCCACATTGATTTTCGGCTATGCCATATAGTTTCTTATAATTACATTTTTACCTTAAAAACTTTATATAAGTTACATATTAACTTATAAACTATAGTTTTAATATTTAATTCTCTTAATCACCAAGTGGACATTTATATTCCTACAAATTATGCTTTCGCCCCATATAAGATCCGGTTTTATAGTTAAACTCTTATAAATCACATAATCACCCCAAAACTTTTATAAACTTAACATTTCATGTCATAAATCATTTTAACCCAAAGTTTTCGGTCAACATTTTGACCAAGGTCAAATTTTATACTTAATACATTAATATACCCACAAACTTATATGAATCTCGGCTTTACACCATTCTTTCCAAAAATTACAAATTAGCACCAAAACTTTATAATAGTTACTTAATAACTTATAAACTATAGTTTAAATATTTAATTCCTCTAAATTTCGGAAGTGTACTTTACAATTCTCTTAATTATGGATTGCCCCATAAAACTCCAACTTTTCATACCAACTTTATAGATTACATAATAGCCCAAAACTTTATAAATTGTTCTTTAACACTTGTTTAAATTATCTAAAATCCATAAACTTAATTCCTAACCTTATTATATCATAATTACTCCAAAGAGACCCTTGACTCTCGGCTTTTATTATATATACACCAAACTTTGTAAAATTTACAATTTAGCCACATAACTTAATTAATTAGTCATTTAAGCACTAAAAAATATTTTTAACTCACCAAACTTTATAATATAAGTTTATATTCATAAGTAGCTCATTAAAACCTATTCTTCACCAAAACAATTCGGCCATAACTAATAAGATACCATATAGTATATAAAAGTAGATTTATATGTCAATATATTATACATAAATTCATATGAGTCATATAACTCATGTAAAAATTATTGTAATGTCTTAGATTGATTTTTAGCTCAAAATAGAGCATATTTGCCCTTGACCATTTGGCATGTATATGTATTTAACTTAGGTAAATTTTGTGACACAAAAATGTGTCTTAAGGTAATATTTTCCATATATGTTATAGATATTTTTGGTATATTTACCATATGATTTCGGTTTTAAACACCTAGGAAGGTGTACATTTTTATACAATTTTTTAAGAGCTTAAATAAGCTTAAAACAATAAAGGTTTACTTAGTAAACTTACTCTTAATAAAGGATGATTAAGTGCTTGAACTCCTCTTGAATTCCCAAGCTTCCTCCAATGGTAAATGGTGTTCCTCTTCAGTTTTTATGCAAGAGAGGATGTGGTTTAGGAGTTAGATCTTTAACAAAGATCTTAAGTAGATTTGTAAGTAGTTTTCCAAAGATTTACCTTAAGCTTTTCTCCTTAGAATTTCGGCACACCTAAGATGAATGAAGAACAAATTTTCCTTCATGAAAATGAAGAAGAAAAGAACCTTAGAAGATGTAGAATTCGTTACACATAACAATGTGCTTTAAGGATTTTCAAGCATGAAAAATACCTTAAGGTAACCTTGAGATGCTCCTTGGATTAATGTTGATTTAGACAACTTCCTTGGAGTGTTATTTGATGCCGAAACCTTGTGGATATTCTAGGAAGAATTTTGCTTCAAGACTTGATGAGAAATGCTAGGAAAATACCTTAGATATGAAGATAGAAGTTAAATCTCCATTAATGGACTTAAGAGCTTCAAAGGAAGAAGATGAAAGAAGAAGAGATAAGGCTTACCAACCGGTTGCAATGTGTGAAAGGAATGGAGATGCAACCGTAAGACTATGTTAGTTTTAGGAAGATTTCATTTGTTAATTGAAAACATAATGATGTGTCATGTTAGGTAAGGTCTTTGTTTATTGATTTCCCTTTGGTTTTTCAAGCTCAAAAGCTCCTTCAAACCTGGATGTTTTTGGCCATGTGAAGAGGCAAGACAAGGTGGAAGAAATTATGGGAACTAAATGACAAGGTAAGTTAGGTAAGGTTTTATTCTTTTGATTTTTCAATTGTTGAATGATGTCTTCTTCCTCCCATGTAGACCCACGAATTGGAGCTGTTTTTAGGCCTCTTCAATCAGCACTAACATGGCTTAGACAAGCATGGGGTGTAACTTGGATTTAACAAATCAAAAAGTAAGTCTAGATGAGACCTATATTCTTTTTCCATTAAGTATTATAGCACATGGGAAGGTGAGTCACCATGTTCTATGTCTTTTACAAGTTTTAAATTTAAATTTTATACTAGTTTTTGGGTAGAAAATAGGCCCCTATAGAGCTCCTTGTTTGACACTGCCTTTAATTGATTTAGAGGGTCAATTCATCCCCATTTAAGATTCATAATTCATGGCATGTCAAAAACTACAAGGTAATTGCGTAAAACGCGTTTTAGTGACACCCGAAGGTGCGTTTTTGTGCTCTAAGGATATTTTGGGAAATAAGTTGTCTTCATGAGTTCTAAGTGTTTATAAACATTTATTATATTAAATAATGATATATTAAGATGTTACATTGAGTTATATTGAAATACCCCAAACCTTAATGTGTTAATTAATTATGTAATTATAATTTTCCAAGGCTAATTAAGTCTTTAAGATCATTGGTGAAGAAATGAAAACCAAAAAGAAAAAGAAAATGCGTAAAAGTCACAAGACGTGAAAACGCGTTTTAATTATTTTAGGAGGTATATAACCTTCACTAGGGTTATAAATATATTTCTATACCCTAATTACATACTAAGAACATGTGGGAAAATTCCGGAAGAAAACGGATACAAATAACACGTTAAAACGCTAACGGAGCACTAAAGCGCGTTTTTCGAGAAATACCCGAAAACGTGACTTTAAACAGTTAAATGACCCCGTAAAAATTATAGTTGATTCTATAACTATAATTAAACATTAATGGGAGTTTAATAACCATTAAAATTAAATAAACGAGAAAATTCCGGAAAACGGGCCCGGTTAGTGAATAGTGCTAAACCGGGTAAATTAACGAGCGTTTTCTGTAAAAGACGAAAAACGCTCCAACTCACATGTATAAGTGGGACCGGTTTTAAAATAAAAATCTCACCCACACTCAATTAGCTAGTTTATTTGTTAAAGAACAAACAAAATGAAGAAAAGAAAAAGAAAAAGTACAAAAGTACTTTTCTTTCCCTCTCTCCTCACTTTTCTTCTCTCTCTCTTTCCTTTTCTCCTTCCCCACCGTATCCTCTCTTCTCCTTCCTCCCTTCTCTGGCGATTGTTGCCCTCCAATGGCTACTCTCCTTCCTCTCTTCTCTTGCTCACCCAAGCTACATCCAAGCTCCAAATCCAAAAATAATTACATATTTGAACTCCTCTCATCACCCTCTATCTTCCTCTCTTTTCAAAATTTCATAGGGATGAGTTTCATCCCCATGGGTTTTTCCCATTTGAAGAGGAAATGACATCAAAAGGTAGCTTGGAGTATCCTCTTTCAAACAAGGTAAAAAGTTTCAAGAGAAAACTCATTTTCCCCCATTTTCTTGCCTTGGCCGATTTTGGCTACTTCTTACACCTTGTTTTCTTCTTGTTTTGGAGATTTGGTTCAACCCTCCAATGGTGGTGGAACCCCCTTCTTGATTCAAGGGGTAAAACCCCTTTTAAAAACTCCACAAGGTAAACCCTAAACTTTGTGTTTTAAGCCCTTAAGTTGGTTTAGAGTTTCCTAAAGGTTTAGAGAATTAATTGAATACGTTTTTGTGTTCCTTGGATGTTGGGATGGAGTTTGGCAACTCCACTCCCACTTGACCGAAATTGGAGGAGAGGAGGAGCAAGAGGAGAACTAAAGAGGACTTGTGAATTTAAGGTAAGAAAACTACCTTAATAACTATCTTGGTTGTTTAAGAATTTGGGGATGGGTTAAATCGAATAATGAACCCAAATATGTATTGGGATGTGACTTGTTGAGATGAGGAGAGTTGTGATAATAATGTGCTTGTGTAGGAATAATGCAAGTGAGGAAACATTGTGAAATAAGTGTTTGATTTATGGGCTATGCACTTTATGGATTATACATTGTGTTGCATTTGGAGAATGGATGAGTATTGTGTTTGTATGTGTGCTGGTAGAACCCTTGTGGGTTTGGCTAGATTAGAAAAAAAAATGGCGACAAGATGAGTTTGGACATGCTAGGTTTATGGGGAGGTTATGGCAAAATTTGATAGGAAATAAGCGTTTTAAGATGACTTAGCAAATTGAGGAATCTAGGTTTTGAAGTGTTGTGTGGAGATGTTTAGTGACCTTGAAATGGTGAATGGAGGATGGATTTGAAAGAGGTAAAAATCTGTAGCACTAGTGTGCATAAGTGTAACAGAGAAAGGAAAATTCATGAATTTGAGCAAGAATTTGAGTAGGGATTAAACCTATGTTTTGAAGAGCTTTAGAGCATGATTTAGTGTGTTTAAACATGTAGGAAACATGTGGAAACATTAGGAGAAGGTTAGGCTTTGTTTGGAGGTTGAAAAGTGGCAAGAAAAATAATGTTCTGGACTATACTGGAGTGTTCCGGGTTTGCAACCAAAACCTAAACCCGGAACACCCCAAAAATAGACCCGAGTCAAGTCTGTATGTGGTCCGGGTTTGTAAACCCGGATACAAACCCGACCAGGTGAAAAATTGGGCAGAAAGGTTTACGACGGTGTGTTCCGGGTTTGTAAACTCGGACACAAACCCGGACCACCCTAGAATGCACCAGAGAGTGTTATAAAGTGTGTTTAAGATGGGGAAGTGAATGGTAAGGTTTTAGATTTGATTAGGCCTTGTTTGGTGAGTTTTAAAGGCCTTAGAAGGTGTAAACAAGTGTTAGGTTGGATGTGAGAAAATTGTGAGTTTAAGTACACAAGTTAAAACCGAAACAACGGGATAATGGGTTAAGTACGGGAGTATAGTGTTACATACTGTAAAGCTTCGATGTTAATGAAAACATTTGAATGTTAACAGTTGAACAAGTGTGAACCAAGGAACGGGAGATCACCCGGTAAAGATAAACCCATGGTGTAAGGTATGGTTTTCTTTCAACCTGTGTCCTACCGGATTACACCGGCTTGTATGCCAATGTGTTTTTCTGTGTGTTTGCCACCTTGTAAGATAATACATGTAATGAGTTTATAGTAATTCATATATGTGGCGCACTTAGTTCCGATACCGTTTAACCTCGAAGTGTTAAACCTTAGTTAGTTGTGTCTAGGATCACATAAGAGATCGGTATTCGGATTCAACGACCCGAACCACGGGGACGTTCTAACCACGGCTATGTGTGAGTTAGTTGTGTGATGTTGTGAATGTTGTTGTTGTAAATGTGTGAACATCTTTTGTGTGTCTAACTCAGTTGTGATACTACATAGTGTATTGATGTGCTAGATTCCACAGCAGAGTCTTTATCGGTGTAGATATATATATATTATGGGGGGAGTGAGGAATCCGGTCGTTCCGGTCGCGCGGTGTTTGGGAGTTGTTGTATACAGTTTCTTCAACTTTCATTCTGTTGGTTGTTTTCCTTCATTGGTCTTCAATCACCCCTGAGCTTAACCAAGGCTCTTGACTCACGTCTGTTGGGGAATTATGTATGATGAGTTCGGATCACTAAATCCGATCCATCTTTATGTTAAGTTATCCGTTCGTTTAACAGGACGGTAACGAGTTATGTAAACGAGCTTAGCATGAGTTTGACAGCATTCTCTAGGCTCTCCCAGTGAACTAACTATGTTTGGGACGGTTCCTAAAGAGATCCGTACCCGTTATGTTATGTGTCGTTGATGTACTGTAATGTTAATTACGATGTGATGTTATATGTTGTTTAAAAGTGAATGGTGTGGATCATGGATATGAATCCCAGTTATAACAAGAGACGTTAAGGATAACCCGATAGCGGGTAAGTGTCGTCTATTAAGGAAATAGCTCCATTAGAGGAGAAATACTCTAGGATTGAGGAACACATGAGTGATTTATTAAGCATAAATGCGATGTTCGTTTTGTTGAGCCGTCTTTGTGGAATGTAATATGTTGTGTGTTTATAATTTCCATGCACGAATTAAATATAATCAACTGCATGTTAAGACGACAATTAGTTTGCGTGGCCCGGTAGTATGCGGGCTGCGGGATTACCATACCAGCAAAGGTGCTGACCCCCTTTGGGGGCCCCCATTACTCTACAGGTACGAAGGAGCTGGAAGCCGTTCGAGAGTAGGACGGGTAGTTGTTGTACATGGGTAGACATTCAATTGGAGGATGTATTGTAGGTGTAGTAAGACCGAAATTGTTATCGGCATTAGTTGTAATTACTCGGTACAGTTGTAATGTAAGTGTACAATGAATGTTGGACATGGTAAGGGTTTAATGTGTAGTTGCTCGGGAATTTAGTCCATCAGACCGGTACGATGTATGTATGTTAGCCTTGTTAGCCACGTGGGTGGCTAACGGCGTGTAACACCAAAGAGTTAAGTGATGTTGTGAGTTATGAATTCCGCTGCGATATGTTATTAAGTGCGTTGTCAGTAGTTGGGGTGTTACAAAAAGTGGTATCAGAGCGAAGTATCGCTCTGATGACTGAAATACCGAGCTTAGGAAGTACCGAGATAAGAGTTTAGTACCTTGGGTTAAGGGTTGAGTGATAGCGTGAGGAGTACGCTAGTTAGGGAAACACCAGTGTGTACTGGATACCTACAGTATCCATCCCGCCCTCCACAAACCCTATTATATAACTTGGAAAGAACGCCAGAGAGATGGAAGTCCTCTCTTACTCGGGAATACCCGATCTGGCTGTTATTAAGTGTCCTTATAAGTACGGAGGACCTGTCATACGGTAGATCCCGAAAGGTGTGATCCCGAAGACGGTCTCCATTTTAACAATATCTGCCGCATGAGGTAGCGAAAAGTGAAGAATCTTATGCATAAGAAAATGAAATTTCCGGCACCCTGGGTCGACATGCGAAGCAGTCGAGGACAACCAGCTTGCAACGCACCAAGCGTGCAACAAGCAAGGAGCGAGATAATGAAACCCGAGACGAGTGTCTACGGGACTACAAATGTTAACTAATACACCACAGTATAGCAACCGATTAAGGAACCACGACGTAGTACGAGGAGGATACGATACTAAGTAGAAAGGGGTCTCCCAGAATGGGAAACACCCTAGTTAATGGTTATCAGGTAAAGACAGAGAGAACTACCCAAGGAATTGTTGTTAAGACTGCAAGATCAAGCAAGGCCATTGATGTTAGTGCGGACGAAAACGATACCGCAACCAGTGTGTATTGAACCGATAACCAGATTGCATGGCCCACTTGCCGTGGCAAGTGCTGCTATAACAAGGCTGTACGGAAAATTTTAAACAACTACCGATACTTAGTAAAGTACCATGAAGTTAAGTGAGATCATCATAACTGTGGAAGGGCTTGATAGCCTGACCTCTGTACTTGGAAATATACCAGTCAGCAAGAAGCTAGACTTGGTTAAGGCAAGGAAACGTTGTAAAACTGCGAAAATTTTTCTTTCAACCTAAATTTATTTTCAAACTCTTCTTTTCAAAACCAAATTTTCCTTCAAACCCATTCTATTTCTAATCTTCTTTGAAACCAAACCAGAAACCTACACCGGCCTCAGTGCCACATGGTAGGTAAGTTTTACCCAGTTACTTTTAAATAACCGGATGGAAACCGGTAAACCCAAGGGTAACAACCCGAGGGAATGGATTGAGTTCGTCATAGCACAACAGTGGATATATTTCCCTTGATTAAGTTCGGGAAGCATGGAATGCATATTATCACAGGATAATATAAGAGGAGTTGACAACAGAATACTTCACCTAGGCGTGTGACGGACACTACGAGTGTACCAACAGTAATGTGGGACGACCGCACTCCGATAGGAGCTTGTGGGCCTGACAAACCTTCTTATGGGGTAGTCGGGTAAGTAGCAATGTATCAGCAGGATACCCCATGTATGTATACGAGTGGAGTCTGGAACACGAGAAGTAGTCAACTCCATACTACGGTCCGAAGTAAAAGTTAAACAAGAGCAATGGAGTACCATCGAATGATCGAAATAAAGGAACCCAGTCCAGTTAAGGAGACTAAAGGAATTAGTAAGTTTATTTTAAGGAAATGTTTAAAGGTGAACAAGTGCGAAGTGCACTGGTTAGTAAGTAAAGGCGTGGGGTATGTCTTAAGAATCCGGATGGATGAATGTGATAGCTGGAGTAAGTACCCAGCCTATGAATGGCGAGGCAGATGCCTACTATGGATACGTTAATGTGCAATGATCGGGATGAGACTCCCGAGATAATCACTAGAGATATCAATCTCACTGGAAAGGATAATTAAACAGCCAAGAAGTAAGGCAATGTAGTTAATTAAACGTACTCATAAGTACAAGCCAGACGTAATGGCATAACCTAATAACACCCAGGAGTTATCCTTAAAAGGGCGTTTGGGTCAACAATGGTTGAACAAGATACGTGATGGAAACGCAAAGGCTGAAATTAACACCCAGTTTAAGCATAAGTCGTCAGGAGGAAGTCTGACATCCTTGTAGGGGCACGCCATGAGAGGAACAACGACCTTGTCATGGAGCCCAATACAACCTATAAACCAGGTAATGTTGTACACAGAAGTAAATGTGTGTGGATAGCCTACGAAGAGCAAAGCTCGAGGCAATAAGGCTTATAAGCCACAAGCAGGATGTGTTAAGGAAATGTCATCGATTACGAAAATTATGTTATATAAGTAAGTAAAGCGGATAACGAACCACTGCCTTAAGAGTGGGGATACCTCTTGACATTGTGAGACCGCAACAGCGGTAGTTATGTGAACAGAGTTCAGGGAATATGTTAAGGGTTGACCATGTTGTCATTAACCAAGAATGACGTGAGTAGGAATAAATCGAAAAGAAGTGTTTATACCAGTTGTGGAGACCACAAAATCAATAAGCCAAATAGCAACCACCATAGGTGGGGGATGCTAAATGTGTAATAAACAACGCTCAAGGAGCATAAAGACCCGAAGAATTGAGTATTCAGCAATCAGCCAAACAAGTGGCGAAACACAGTGCAATGGCAGAAGCTAATACAATAGCGGATGCAGTGTAAGCTAATGTTATGCAATGAGTGAGAGCACGGTGCGCAGTAAGCGACCGTTGCATAAGTATTGTTAAATAATAATGTGACAAATAAGACCAGTTATGAGTGAAACTCAATGGATATACAAGTAAGTGATGTTACACAGACTGAGCAATAAGCCAGTAGTTGATGCTATGCGATAAGAAACACAGTATAAATTCCTATTGCTATCGCATAAGAGATTTACTGTCAAAAGTTTACGCCTCTGCACTCTGTAGGACTGAGTGTTTTGGTATTGCCCTTGCGCGGTAATGATCGAGTGAGATAGCTAGGAAGTTTGAGAAATGTTAAATGTGACAGACGAACAAGACTTATGATGTGATAAAACCGATGCATAAGATGAGCCCGACCGTACCAATCAAAGGGTACTTAGTTGACATAAGTGACTACAGTAACACGATTATTAAATGTCGGTATGAAATATACCTCAAGTGTTGGAAATAATAGAAAGAGTACTACTCATTAGGTAGTAGCTCAAATCCAACCGACAATAAGTCGGAAGAAAGCAAGTAAGTCATTGTGGAATACAGTAAACTATCATGGAAACGAATAGAAAGTTTGTAACTCACCGAATTCGCGCACGGTAAGACATGCCACGCGTCGGTTGAGAAACCGTTATTACCAAGATAAAGGTGATAATCGGGATGTACAATACAGTAAGAATAATATATGGGGCAAACTAAGCTCTAAATTACAAGAGTTGCGCAGCAGAACTGGTGAACCATGATTCAAACGATGAATGCGAATAGTGAACATGAGAGAATGGCAAATTAATGGTGCCTAAAAGCCTCACAGGCCAGAATCGAAACCAGTTAAGAGTTAAAACAAACTCTAGTGAGAATTCTTGGTTCCTCAAACCAGAACACAGTGTATAATAAACCGCGTGGAATTAAAACACTTCACGACGGTAGGACGTTATAAACCAGTGATTAAGTGATTGATTACGTGGGCGTAATCCCTTTTAAGGGGGGTAGAGCGCAAAACCGTTTAGTGTGTTTTTACCGTACAAGTGTACGTGAAGTATGGTGTGCATAGCACAAAATGAATTGTTTTGATGATTGGTGTGTGTATTACATAAACATACGCAGTCATTCATGGTTAATTGTGGTAATTGCGCACAGAAGATGCGAATACCATTGTGATAAGTGTGTTATTATGTTAACGGATGTGTGTGAAAGTATAAGTATAAGGGAGTAGAAAAACTCCCGGGGAATTAAAACCCCGACAGTATATGTTCATATGATACCAAATGTAATATTGTGTATTATATTTTGATAAAAAAATATATATAGATATATGTATATATATACGGTGTTGTGATTTATGAAGAGGTATGAAACCGATATAGAACCTAGTAAGAATTAAATTCCCTAGGTAACTTGGATTAAGTTAAATTTGGGTGATGATTGATAGACGGAGTTCTATCCCTTGGAGGTGTATGATTATGACTAGATGGATTAAAAGATAGAAAATGGTACATGCTTGAATTAGATGCTGTTTGAAATTGAAGTGGGAGGTGGAACTTGATTTGCATGCGATCAAGGGAAACCGAACACAAATTGGAGTGGAAGGATAGTTCAACACTGATGCTGATCACATCAGGGTTGGATAATTCTTGAAGCCCCCTACAAGTGGTCACGAATAACCACGCTAAGGAAAGATGCAAAGAGCATAAATTGGACTTGGAGTTGTATGTGTTTTCAAAAGGGTTTTTGAATCAGTATTTATAAAAGCGTCGATAGACACCCTATATAATTAAGTTCTTTTACCTAACCTCACAAGGGAATTTTAAATTTAAGTGATTGTTTTGATCTCCCAAAGGAACGGGGACAGAAGGTGTCCATCGCGACCGGGTCCTGCGGGGATCCCAGTGTGTATAAAAGGCATTTTTAGTTGCTATACATGCTAAGACATGTTGTGTGGTATGTGTAATAATTATTATTTTTGACCTTGAGTCCTAAAGTGACTAAGTTCCGAAAGTGTTATGTTACCTAGACCTATGTGTATAAAGGTTGTTATGTTATCAAGACCTAAGTGTCTAAAGAATGTTATGTTACCAGGACCTACGAGTCCAAATGTTGTTATGTTGCCCAGACCTAAGAGTCTAAGGGTTGTTATGTATGTGCAAATGATGTTAAGGTAGCCGGACCATCAAGTCCAAGATTACCATGTAAGTATGTTATGATATGTATAGATGTGTATATGTACCCGGACCATTAAGTCCGAGGCCATGATGTAAAATATGTTGTTATGAAGTTTTATGTTACAAGTAATCCCCGTATTCTAACCAATGATGTGTGGGAAGTGTGAACTTCGAGGACGAAGTTCTTTTAAGGGGGGTAGATTGAAATACCCCAAACCTTAATGTGTTAATTAATTATGTAATTATAATTTTCCAAGGCTAATTAAGTCTTTAAGATCATTGGTGAAGAAATGAAAACCAAAAAGAAAAAGAAAATGCGTAAAAGTCACAAGACGTGAAAACGCGTTTTAATTATTTTAGGAGGTATATAACCTTCACTAGGGTTATAAATATATTTCTATACCCTAATTACATACTAAGAACATGTGGGAAAATTCCGGAAGAAAACGGATACAAATAACACGTTAAAACACTAACGGAGCACTAAAGCGCGTTTTTCGAGAAATACCCGAAAACGTGACTTTAAACAGTTAAATGACCCCGTAAAAATTATAGTTGATTCTATAACTATAATTAAACATTAATGGGAGTTTAATAACCATTAAAATTAAATAAACGAGAAAATTCCGGAAAACGGGCCCGGTTAGTGAATAGTGCTAAACCGGGTAAATTAACGAGCGTTTTCTGTAAAAGACGAAAAACGCTCCAACTCACATGTATAAGTGGGACCGGTTTTAAAATAAAAATCAGCTCACCCACACTCAATTAGCTAGTTTATTTGTTAAAGAACAAACAAAATGAAGAAAAGAAAAAGAAAAAGTACAAAAGTACTTTTCTTTCCCTCTCTCCTCACTTTTCTTCTCTCTCTCTTTCCTTTTCTCCTTCCCCACCGTATCCTCTCTTCTCCTTCCTCCCTTCTCTGGCGATTGTTGCAGCCCTCCAATGGCTACTCTCCTTCCTCTCTTCTCTTGCTCACCCAAGCTACATCCAAGCTCCAAATCCAAAAATAATTACATATTTGAACTCCTCTCATCACCTCTCTTCCTCTCTTTTCGAAATTTCAAAGGGATGAGTTTCATCCCCATGGGTTTTTCCCATTTGAAGAGGAAATGACATCAAAAGGTAGCTTGGAGTATTCTCTTTCAAACAAGGTAAAAAGTTTCAAGAGAAAAACTCATTTTCCCCATTTTCTTGCCTTGGCCGATTTTGGCTACTTCTTACACCTTGTTTTCTTCTTGTTTTGGAGCTTTGGTTCAACCCTCCAATGGTGGTGGAACCCCCTTCTTGATTCAAGGGGTAAAACCCCTCTTAAAAACTCCACAAGGTAAACCCTAAACTTTGTGTTTTAAGCCTTTAAGTTGGTTTAGAGTTTCCTAAAGGTTTAGAGAATTAATTGAATACGTTTTTGTGTTCCTTGGATGTTGGGATGGAGTTTGGCAACTCCACTCCCACTTGACCGAAATTGGAGGAGAGGAGGAGCAAGAGGAGAACTAAAGAGGACTTGTGAATTTAAGGTAAGAAAACTACCTTAATAACTATCTTGGTTGTTTAAGAATTTGGGGATGGGTTAAATCGAATAATGAACCCAAATATGTATTGGGATGCGACTTGTTGAGATGAGGAGAGTTGTGATAATAATGTGCTTGTGTAGGAATAATGCAAGTGAGAAAACATTGTGAAATAAGTGTTTGATTTATGGGCTATGCACTTTATGGATTATACATTGTGTTGCATTTGGAGAATGGATGAGTATTGTGTTTGTATGTGTGCTGGTAGAACCCTTGTGGGTTTGGCTAGATTAGAAAAAAAAAATGGTGACAAGATGAGTTTGGACATGCTAGGTTTATGGGGAGGTTATGGCAAAATTTTGATAGGAAATAAGCGTTTTAAGATGACTTAGCAAATTGAGGAATCTAGGTGTTTGAAGTGTTGTGTGGAGATGTTTAGTGACCTTGAAATGGTGAATGGAGGATGGATTTGAAAGAGGTAAAAATCTGTAGCACTAGTGTGCATAAGTGTAACAGAGAAAGGAAAATTCATGAATTTGAGCAAGAATTTGAGTAGGGATTAAACCTATGTTTTGAAGAGCTTTAGAGCATGATTTAGTGTGTTTAAACATGTAGGAAACATGTGGAAACATTAGGAGAAGGTTAGGCTTTGTTTGGAGGTTGAAAAGTGGCAAGAAAAATAATGTTCTGGACTAATACTGGAGTGTTCCGGGTTTGCAACCAGAACCTAAACCCGGAACACCCCAAAAATAGACCCGAGAGTCAAGTCTGTATGTGGTCCGGGTTTGTAAACCCGGATACAAACCCGGACCAGGTGAAAAATTGGGCAGAAAGGTTTACGACGGTGTGTTCCGGGTTTGTAAACTCGGACACAAACCCGGACCACCCTAGAAATGCACCAGAGAGTGTTATTAAGTGTGTTTAAAATGGGGAAGTGAATGGTAATGGTTTTAGATGTTGATTAGGCCTTGTTTGGTGAGTTTTAAAGGCCTTAGAAGGTGTAAACAAGTGTTAGGTTGGATGTGAGAAAATTGTGAGTTTAAGTACACAAAGTTAAAAACCGAAACAACGGGATAACGGGTTAAGTACGGGAGTATAGTGTTACATACTGTAAAGCTTCGATGTTAATGAAAACATTTGAATGTTAACAGTTGAACAAGTGTGAACCATGGAACGGGAGATCACCCGGTAAAGATAAACCCATGGTGTAAGGTATGGTTTTCTTTCAACCTGTGTCCTACCGGATTACACCGGCTTGTATGCCAATGTGTTTTTCTGTGTGTTTGCCACCTTGTAAGATAATACATGTAATGAGTTTATAGTAATTCATATATGTGGCGCACTTAGTTCCGATACCGTTTAACCTCGAAGTGTTAAACCTTAGTTAGTTGTGTCTAGGATCACATAAGAGATCGGTATTCGGATTCAACGACCCGAACCACGGGGACGTTCTAACCACGGCTATGTGTGAGTTAGTTGTGTGATGTTGTGAATGTTGTTGTTGTAAATGTGTGAACATCTTTTGTGTGTCTAACTCAGTTGTGATACTACATAGTGTATTGATGTGCTAGATTCCACAGCGGAGTCTTTATCGGTGTAGATATATATATATATATATTATGGGGGGAGTGAGGAATCCGGTCGTTCCGGTCGCGCGGTGTTTGGGAGTTGTTGTATACAGTTTCTTCAACTTTCATTCTGTTGGTTGTTTTCCTTTATTGGTCTTCAATCACCCCTGAGCTTAACCAAGGCTCTTGACTCACGTCTGTTGGGGAATTATGTATGATGAGTTCGGATCACTAAATCCGATCCATCTTTATGTTAAGTTATCCGTTCGTTTAACAGGACGGTAACGAGTTATGTAAACGAGCTTAGCATGAGTTTGACAGCATTCTCTAGGCTCTCCCAGTGAACTAACTATGTTTGGGACGGTTCCTAAAGAGATCCGTACCCGTTATGTTATGTGTTGTTGATGTACTGTAATGTTAATTACGATGTGATGTTATATGTTGTTTAAAAGTGAATGGTGTGGATCATGGATATGAATCCCAGTTATAACAAGAGACGTTAAGGATAACCCGATAGCGGGTAAGTGTCGTCTATTAAGGAAATAGCTCCATTAGAGGAGAAATACTCTAGGATTGAGGAACATATGAGTGATTTATTAAGCATAAATGCGATGTTCGTTTTGTTGAGCCGTCTTTGTGGAATGTAATATGTTGTGTGTTTATAATTTCCATGCACGAATTAAATATAATCAACTGCATGTTAAGACGACAATTAGTTGTGCGTGGCCCGGTAGTATGCGGGCTGCGGGATTACCATACCAGCAAAGGTGCTGACCCCCTTTGGGGGCCCCCATTACTCTACAGGTACGAAGGAGCTGGAAGCCGTTCGAGAGTAGGACGGGTAGTTGTTGTACATGGGTAGACATTCAATTGGAGGATGTGTTGTAGGTGTAGTAAGACCGAAATTGTTATCGGCATTAGTTGTAAATACTCGGTACAGTTGTAATGTAAGTGTACAATGAATGTTGGACATGGTAAGGGTTTAATGTGTAGTTGCTCGGGAATTTAGTCCATCAGACCGGTACGATGTATGTATGTTAGCCTTGTTAGCCACGTGGGTGGCTAACGGCGTGTAACACCAAAGAGTTAAGTGATGTTGTGAGTTATGAATTCCGCTGCGATATGTTATTAAGTGCGTTGTCAGTAGTTGGGGTGTTACATATATGGGGTTACATCAACTCATGACATAATTTCCGGGCCATCAGGACACTCCCGGGGCAAAAAGGAGCGTTAAGGAAATACCCCGAGGATTTTGTTGAATTTTGAGAACCTAGCTCGTGGGTTCTCTTTAGAATGATTATTAATGATGTTAGGAACTCTAGGAATGAATTTTATAGGAGTTAGTGCCACCTCGGCACCTCTCCGGGCTTTTCGTGCTTTAAGGGGTGTGCGTGAGCACTCCCGAGCGTTTTGTGTTTTTGACTGAATATAGAATAGAGACTATGTTTGTACAGTCATATAATGAGTGTATGACCATTTGGTTTGAGTTTTAGAAGGTCATACACGGTCATGCTTAATCGCATGTTCCTAAGGCGTTTTACGAACGTTCTTCTTGTCAAGATGTTTAGTGCGCATCTTTGACCTTTGATGAGTTATTATATCCTCATAGTATATACAATAGGTGTAACGTAAGTTGTTACATTTATCTAAATGTGTATTTCAATTTATTGTGGCATTCATAAATGCTTAGGCATTCGTAAAATATTTATGTTGCTCGTTTGTATACACGTTGGTATTGTTCTTTCCTTGTTGACGCTCTCTTTATCGAGCTTGTTATGCAAGAATTTTAGTCCTTGTTAATAATCGTACATGATCGTTTGTACGAATACGTTTAGTAGAATTACGCCCGTTAGCGTTTATGGTAAAACGACTATTCTCACGTGACGTTTGCATGCGTGAGTTTGCATGTGCACGCGTAGTACTATTAATTTAAGTTACGTTTGCATGCATAGATTAGCATGCTTAACTAAAATGATCTGTTTCTAGATCAATTCTCTATTATTTAATAGTTTAAGGTATTAATTAGATTTGGGGTATTTCAGTGTGTATGGATAGAAGGCTGACAAGTGATCAAGTTCCTTGCTAAGCTTCAATCCAAGAAAACAAGAAAAGAAAACTTGAAGAAAAGAGGTAAATAACCTAACTTAATGTGGTTTAATTTGTCTTAAGAAATTGAGCTTTAAAATGCTTAATAAACTACCTAAGGAGCCAATGGTAAATGAGCTAGAGAACTATCCTCAAGGAGGTTATTAAAGATATATGTGTTGTTGTATGTATTTGCAGGTCAAAGGCAAATATTATGTGGGAAATTCAATGTTTAAGATTTATGCAATTTAAGGGCCTAAGAGCCATGTTATTTAAGGGCCTAAGTGCCAAGCAATTTAAATTATGCATTATATTATGATGTAGTGTAGTTTAAGGTTTATTTGTGTGCAAAGAATATTCTTGTGTGGATAAATGTTCTTGAGTGTTTAAAGGTGAAAAACCTTGTGTTTTGGTGTATGAAAGTGAAATACCCCGTAATTAAAAAAAATAGTGATTAATTAGGCTAATGAATAATTTAGAAGCTTAATTAAGTATAAATAATCATGAGGGAACAAATCCCGAAGAAAACGGATCCTTAAAATGGATTAAAATCACCAACGAACCTTAAAGCGCGTTTTTCGAGGTAACCGGGAAAACGTGTCTTTAAGCGGGTCAAATAGACTCGTTGAAACACCCCTAAACAAATAAACACATAAAATCATAATAATGCACGGACCCAAGTGCGGACATATATATGTCCGAAAACGCAACGACATATCACCACCTAAAGTGATGATATAATGTAACACCCCAACCCGAAATCCAATAACCTGAACGGCGATCACTCCCAAATAAAATACAACTGCAGCGGAAATAAATACAACAACCGGGCGGTATTACAATGTCGTTGGCCACCCATGTGACCAACAAGGCTAAATCCAAATACAATCTCCAAAAGTCACGGTCTGAATACGAATACAATCCGAGATACTAGGAATCAAACTCTAATGTAAAATACTTAAGTAAAAACAAGTAACTATAAGAAGACTCCCATAGCTTGAATCTACCCCACCTACACTCGGTGTGGTAATCTTCTCAACTTCAGGTACCTGAAAATTGGGGGTGCCCCCAAAGGGGCTCAGCAAACAATGCTGGTATGGAAAACGTGCAGCCCATCGTCTACCGGGCCACACCAACTACTTTGTCGAACACATGCAGTTCATTTTTATAAAGCTGTAAACAAGCATAGTCTGATAATAACAAGTATCCATACAAGGACAATAATGTCACATAGAACAAGACTTCAGAAGATCAAGTTAGCTGAGCTGAATCATTTGATAGCTGTCGGGTCCACACAGTGGGACTGACAGATGTATAAGAGTATATCAATATAGTGGAGGTATAGTGACCCCGTTATAGAGAAAGGTTGGGCAGTTAGTCCCCAGGAGATAACGTAGTTAAACCCTGTACTGAGAGCTGATGGGAAATAGAACCCACGAGAGGAATGAAGTCTTCCTCTCCACTGAACTGATGGGCATTAGAAACCCGAGAGGAATAGAGTCTTCCTCTCCACTGAAATGTTCCGTCGCGACGTATAACTGAATAGGAGACGACCTGAGACAGGTACAACTCCTGTAGCATGCATGGCCAGATCCAACTGGGCTCCTCGTTCTCGTAGTATAGAATTGTTAAGTGTCATATAAAGACGTTAAACAAGAACACAATGTGTATTGTCAATTATCACGTTTAGGATAATGACGTTTGTTATGAAGTGAAGTTAGTGAGAGACTTGAGTACAAGTCCTCGGTATACTGAAGCGCAGGTATTTAATCCACTGGTATAGTAGTGTTTGTATGTGTGGGACATACACGTTGTAGTCCGCATCATTCACGCAAATAAAATAATACAACAGTGCACAAGAGTAAAACAACAGTTTACATTAATTATCTTGGTCGTTATTTCAAACAACAGATAGCACACAAGCCGGTGTAATCCGGTAGAAAACAGGTTGCAAGAATCCCATACCGTTCACCGTAGACTGTACTTGTTTAATTCCCGGTCAACGTCTGGTCAAACAAAGTCCTAGAATAGGATTAACTGAGAGGGTTAATTTATGTTACCCTTATATAATGATCCTATTGAATTTTTTTAACAAATCTCGTATTTGTTATTTCATGTGAGGTTTATTTCTTTTAATTACCTCATGATTTTATGTATAACTTATTTGTTATTCCTTTTGATTTATTTAAATCCTTTAATGTACATATATGTATTTATTTATTCATGTACTATATTTGTTATTTATTTTATTTTTATTTTTTTAGTCTGACATAACAACTTATATTTCCTTAACTATATTTCTATGTCATATATGGACATAAAATTCTTATAGTTTTCATTATTCCTCCTTTAACCCAAAAGTAATAATCATTGGTTATCTTTAAATTCCTTATAACTATATAAGTCATAGTTTAAACCTTATTACTCCTTTAATCAAAATTCTTTCTTTCTAATTCCTCCAAATATCCATGTAGGACCTATATTTATTTTAATCTAAATTCTTACCCTTATATTTCGGTTATTTACAAAACAACCACATTAATTCATAAACTTTATATTTAAATTCTAATCTTATCATAGCATAGAGTTTTAACTTCTTATTTAGCTAAATTACAAGGTCACACTAATATTTTGGTATTTAGCTTTTAAATATTATAACTTTCAAAAATTACAACTTAGCCCCTTAAATTCTCGGCCTTAATAATTTATTTCTTATAATTACAATCTAACCACAAAATCTTATAACCTTTACATAATGTCATGTAAACTATAGTTTTAATTTTAATTCTCCATAAATGCCGAATATATATATATATAAATTCTTAAGTTACCAAACTAACCCCAAGGTAATTCGGCTTTGTCATTTATTCTTCCTTAATTACATTTTCATCCCAAAACTTTATAATAGTTTCTTAATAACTTATAAACTATAGTCTAAATATTTAATTCCTCAAAATTTCGAGAGTGAACCTAATAATTCTCTTAATTATGAAATTGCCCACTAATAAGTTCCAAACTTTCATAACAATTTTTATAAATTACATAATAGCCCAAAACTTTATAAAGTGTTACTTTAACACTTGTTTAAATTATCTAAAATTCATAAACTTAATTCCTAAGCTTATATTATATCATAATTTCACCAAACACCCCTTTAACTCTCGGTTTTCATATTAAACTCACCAATCTTTGTAAAAATTACATTTAAGCCACATAACTTAATTAATTAGCCATTTAAGCACTAATAAAATATTTTTAACTCACCAAACTTTATAGTATAAGTTTATACACATAAGTAGCTCATAAAAATATATTTTTCACTTAGGCAATTCGGCCATAATTAAATAGCTACCATATAGTATATAAAAGTGGATTTATATGTCATAATAAATATACATAAATTCATAGGAGTCTTATAACTCATGTATAAATTATTGTAATGTCTTATATAAATTCTTAGCTCAAAATAAAGTATTTTTACCCTTGATAATTCGGCTTGATTTTATATGTAACATAAATAAATTTTGTGACACAAAAATGTGTCTTAAGGTAAATATTTTCCATATATGTTATAGATTACATTTTTGGCATATAATACCTTATAGTTTCGGTTTTAATTAACCTTGGAGATGTACATAATTTTTGTATAATTTTTAGAAGCTTAACAAAGCTTATAACATAAAGATTTACTTAGTAAACTTACTTCTTAACAAAGGTGGTTAAGTGCTTGAACTCTTCTTGAATCTCCAAGCTTTCTCCAAGGTAATATTGATGCTCCACTTCGGTTATATGCAAGTGGTGAAGGTGTTTAGGAGTTAGATCTTCAATAAAGATCTTAGGAAGATTTGTAAGTAGTTTTACAAGAATTTACCTTAGACTTTTTCTCCTTATAAATTCGGCACTCCTAAGGTAGATGAAGAACAAAGTTTCCTTCATGAAAATGAAGAAGAAAGAAACCTTAGAAGAAGTAGAACATGGTTACACATAAAAATGTGCTTTAAGGATTTTCAAGCATTAAAACTACCTTAAGATAACCTTGAAATGCTCCTTGGATTAATGTTGGTTTGGACGACCTCCTTGGAGAACTAATTGATGCCGAGTGCTTATTGATGTGCTAGGAAGAGTTTTGCTTCAAGGCTTGACAAGCAATGCTAGGAAATTACCTTAAAGATGAAGATAGAAGTTAAAACTCCATTGATGGACTTAAGAGCTTCAAAGGAAGAAGATGAAGCAAGAAGAGAGAGGAGGGAGCCTTACCAATTCGTTGATGAAGAGTGCAAGGAGGGAAATGAGACTAAACTCACATATAAGGTAAGAGAATGCAATTTGGAATTGATTTTTGTTTTGTAAATTTTTAATGCCAAATGACTATTCTTTTCTTTAGTTTATTCCATGGGTTATTGGCTCAATAAATGCCCATGTTATCTGCATAATTTCGGACATGAGGGGTGACAAGGCAAGATGGAGAAAATAATGTGAGCTAGAAGACAAGGTAAGTTAGGTAAGGTATATTCTTTTGATTTTTCTATGTTTTGTGCTTGTCTTCTTCTCCTCTTGTAGATGAACGAATTCAAGGGGTCAAATGAGGTGTCTCAATCGACATTGAAGAGCCAAGGAAGAGCAAAGGAAGGTCAGATGGAGAAAAGAAATCAAAAGGTGGAATCTAGATCTACTTTTTACCTTTTTGCATTTTGTTTTCTTCCTAGCTCACATGGCCTTATTCCAATGCATAATTTCGACAGATTGGTGGTCAAATGAGACCTACATACTTTGACATTAAGTAATATAACACATGGGAAGGTGAGTCACCATGTTCTATGCCTTTTATAAACTTTAAATGCAAATTTTATACTAGTTTTTGGGCATAACTTCGGCCCCTATAGAGAGCCTTGTTGACTAGTCTCTCCAACTGATTTAGAAGGTCATTTTAACCCTATTTAAGATTACCAATTCGTGGCATGTCAAAAACTACAAGGCAATTGCGTAAAACGCGTTTTCGTGACACCCGAAGGTGTGTTTTTGTGCTCTAAGGAAATCTTTGGGAACCAAATTGTTTTTATGAGTTCCAAGTGTTTGTAAACACTTATTATAGTAAATAAACATATATTAAGATGTTACATTGAGTTATATGGGGTTATATCAACCCATGACATAATTTACGGGCCATCGGGACACACCCGGGCAAAAAGGAGCGCTAAGAAATCCTCCTGTGGTTTTTGCTGAATTTTGATAAACCACTTCGTGGGTTCTCTTTATAATGGTTAATAATGATGTTAGGAACTCAAGGAATTAATTTTATAGGAGTTCGTGCCACCTCGGCACTCCTCCGGACTTTTCGTGCTTTAAGGGGCGTGCGTGAGCACTCTCGAGCGTTTTGCGTTTTTGACTGAATATAGCTTAGGGAATATGTTTATATATTCATATAATAATTGTATGACCATTTTGTTTGAATATTAGAGGGTCATACAAGGTCATGTTTGACCATATGCTTCTAAGGCGTTTTAGCGTTTATGAAGAAACGACTGTTTTTACGTAACGTTCTCATGCATGGGTTTGCATGCGTACGTGAAATGATTTATAATAGGATTATTTTCCATTAAATAATGGTTTTATAATGTTATTTAGATTTGGGGTATTTCAATCTACCCCCCTTAAAAAGGGACTTCGCCCCGAAGTCTCGTATCTAAATTCTAAGGTTGTGGGGAATCAAGTTCCACTAAGCATCCACAACTCAATCTAGTTTTTAGGGATCAAGTCCCAAGTCTCCATATACCTAAGTTCATAGTTTATATCAAGTATAACAGGAATACTTGGGATGTCATAACATATACTTGCAATGCAGAGCAAGGTAGTAAACACAATCACGTTTCATTTCAAATAGTGCAACGTAGTGCACATAATATTTCCATTGTAGTGTAATGAAGTACACACAGTCAAGTAGAAGTACAAAGTACATTCAAATACAGTGTTACATAAGAACACAGACAAGACAAAGTGTCACTGAAATGCACCAAAGTGCAACAAAATGCATACTAAACTCACAAACGAAAAAGGCTCTACCCCCCCCAAAAAAAGAGGGGTACGCCCCCGTACCCTAGACTAAAGTGTCTAGTCGGTAAATAATGAGGGAAACTTCGCTCTCATATCCGCTTCTAGTTCCCATGTGGCCTCTTCCACATCGTGTTGACCAAAGAACTTTTACTAGGCTCACATTTGTTTCGAGTATCTCGTGTCTTTCTGTCTAAGATTCGTTGCGGTGTTTCCACATACTTCGTTGTTGGTTCTAATGAGAGTGTCTCTGGTTGTAGAACATGAGAAGGATGAGGCATGTATTTCTTAAGCTGAGACACGTGAAAAACATTGTGTACTTTGCCCAACTCTGCTGGCAAATCAAGTCGATATGCCACAAGGCCCACCCGCTCTATGATAGCGTAGGGTCCTACAAATTTCGGGCTTAGTTTGCCCTTTTGTCCAAATCTGAATACACCCTTCATGGGTGATACTCGTAGAAATACCTTGTCGCCAACTGCGAACTCAAGGTCTCGTCGCCTCTCATCAGCATATGATTTCTGTCTGTCTTGTGCTGCTTTCATGTTACTCTGATTTGTTGTACTTCTGCCTGGACTTGCTCTAAGTACTCAGGCCCAATGATGACGGTCTCACTAGACTCGTCCCAGCACAATGGTGTGCGACATGGTCTGCCATATAAGGCTTGGAAAGGTGACATCTGTATAGAGGCGTGATAGCTGTTATTGTATGCAAACTCGATGAGATGTAATCTATCTATCCAGCTGCCCTGGAAATCCAAGGCACATGCTCGTAGCATGTCCTCTAAGGTCTGAATAGTCCTCTCTGACTGACCATCTGTCTGAGGATGAAATGCTGTGCTAAGCTTCAATTCAGTGCCAAGTGCTTCGCGAGTAGCTCGCCAATATCGTGAGAGAAATCTAGTGTCTCGATCTGAAACAATAGTCTTTGGTACTCCATGATGTCTGATAATCTCCTGCTCAAATAGTTCTGCTAACTTTGGCACTTTCCAAGTGTCTTTCATCGGAATAAACCTAGCAACTTTAGTCAGTCGATCAACACAACCCAAATCATATTAAGTCCTCCTCTCGTAGGTGGTAGTCCCACCACGAAGTCCATAGAGATATCGTAAAACTTCCACTCTGGAACTGGCATAGACTGTACCATACCTCCTGGTCGTCTATGTTCGAATTTCACTTTCTGACAAGTGAGACATCGAATCACATATTCTGTCACGTCGCCCTTCATACCACTCCACCAGAAATACCTCTTTAGATCTTTGTACATCTTAGAAGCTCCTGGATGGACAGATGTGGAAGAAGTGTGGGACTCTCGAAGAATATGCTCCTTTATATCTGTGCTTCTCTGGGTAACACAATCTGCCCTTCAATCTGATTAGTCCATCATCATGTAGCTGAAACTCATACTTTCCACCCTCAAATGTACCGTCAGACAACTTCTGACTGATCTCCATCATTCGCTGATCACTCTGCTGTGCGCTACGTATGTCGTCCATAAGACTCGAGCTAGCCACAATGACATTTAGAGAATGTGCTCGTCGACTCAGTGCGTCTGCTACAACATTAGCTTTCCCTTCTTTGTACTGCAAATCAATCATAATCCTTAAGAAATTCAACCCATCTTCTTTGTCTCATGTTTAACTCCTTCTGGGTGAATACATACTTCAAACTCTTATGATCCGAATACGGTCATCTGGACACCATACAGGTAGTGGCGCCAGATCTTCAAGGCAAAAACAATAGCTCCAGCTCCAAGTCATGTGTGGGATAGTTTTCCTCATGTTTCTTCAACTGTCGGGAAGCGTAGGCGACTACCTTCCCATTCTGCATGAGTACACACCCTAATCCCCTTCCTGATGCATCACAGTAAACTTCATAACCCTCAGTGCCTTCAGGTATTGTCAAAACTGGTGCTGATGTCAAAGCGTTCTTCAAAAACTGAAATGATGATTCACACTCTGTAGTCCATGTGAATGGTGCATCTTTCTTCATTAAACTGGTCATAGGTTTTGCTAATTTGGAGAAGTCTCTGACAAACCTTCTGTAGTAACCGGCTAACCCAGGAAACTCCTGATATCAGTCACTGTCCTTGGCCTAGGCCAACTGCGAACTGCTTCTATCTTTGCTGGATCCACTGCGATCCCAGCATCTGAGATAACATGTCCTAAAAAGGAAACTCTGTCCAACCAAAACTCACATTTGGAGAACTTAGCATAAAGCTGGTTCTCCCTTAAGATCTCAAGTACATGTCGGAGGTGACTCTCATGCTCTTCCTTAGACTTTGAATAGATGAGGATGTCATCGATGAATACAACCACGGTCTTATCCAACTGCTCTCTGAATAATCTGTTCATCAAATCCATGAAGACTGCAGGTGCATTAGACAAGCCAAAAGGCATAACTGTAAACTCATAGTGGCCATATCGTGTTCTGAATGCTGTCTTTTCTATGTCTTGCTCCCTGATAGGTATCTGATGGTATCCTGATCTCAAATCGATCTTCGAAAACACTTTTGCTCCTCTCAACTGATCAAACAAGTCGTCAATCCGTGGTAGTGGATATTTGTTCTTCACCGACACTGCATTAAGCTCCCGGTAATCAATACATAGCCGAAGGCTTCCATCCTTCTTCTTCACAAACAGAACTGGTGCTCCCCAAGGAGATACGCTAGGTCGTATGTATCCCTTGTCCAGTAAATCTTTCAGCTGCTCCTTCAGCTCAGCCATCTCTGCTGGTGCCATACGGTACGGTGCCTTAGCTATGGGACCGGTACCTGGTAGTAATTCAATGGAGAACTCTACCTCTCTGGATGGCGGTAAGCCTGGAAGTTCCTTTGGAAAAATATCTGGAAATTCCGACACCACTGGCATATCTGGATCAAAATCAGGGTCGTGCTCTACATCCTGAACATAGCATAGGTATACTTCCTTCTGCTTCCTGACTTGCTTGTACATAGACATAGCAGATATAACTTTTATTGATGGTGCTCTAGGGCTCTGGCGGTATGATACTGTCACTCCTGATGGACTCTTAAGTAACAGTCTGCGCTCTGCACAAAGAATGCGGCCTCTGTGCCGCCCCAACCAGTCCATCCCGACTATAACGTCGAATCCTAGACCTCTGAACTCAATAAGGTCAATGGGAAAATCCTCCTCCTTAATACTGATAGTGGCTCCTCTATAAAGACGAGTGCAACTGATCTTCTCCTTAGACGGGAGTGCCACCTTAAAATCAGGTAACTCTACAGCGTCTAGCCCCAACTTCCCCGCAAGCGAAGGCGAAACGAAAGTATGTGAGGCTCCGGAGTCAAACAGTACTAGTGCATCCACTCCATTAACAGGAAAGGTACCAGTGAGGATCGCGCCGCCCTTGCTGGCCTCCTCCTCAGTAAGAATACTTAAGGCACCTTCCGTCTCCTTAGTACAACCTAATAACAGAATCTGAGTAAGTACTTTGATATATGATGGGGTCTAAAGACATTCACTTTCATAACAATAATGCTTCATTGATGAGATGATCTCCTTTCAGATGTCCAAACAATTACAATACTAGTACTTTCTAAAAGTCAAACTTAATCTTCCTGGTTTCATGTGAGTGGTGTTTATCACTGTCGAAGGTGCTGTGTTTAGTTTGATCCTCTTAATTCCATGGTATAGCAACCTTGACTTTCCACCCATTACTAAAACATCTCCTGAACTCAATATGATTTTCTTTGCAAGGTCCACACGCTTCTGCTCGCCATAAAGGAACTCTGCGTCATCTCCAATTGACAAAGATAATACTGGTATCCCCTGTTCAAGGGACCCTTTTGTTTCATCATTGTCCTGGTGTAGTCCTAAACGGCCTCCTTCTTCATAGAAGTTGATGATACATAGATCAGCCCTTAGATTGGGAACTGGATCTTCTTCTAGCTGTTGAGCTGTATTAACTGCTTGTTCCACAATTGGTAAAAATTCTTCTGGGATTTTTGGTACTTGTGCTCCATCTCCATTTCTTGTATCTTGGTAGGTTTTTGTGTAAGGATTCCAATCCTTTCCTAAGCACATCATTTTCAGCTTCATCTTTGATCCTCCTGGAAATTCTGGAGTGTAGAACCCTCCTGGTCCTGCTCCCAATTCTAGACATTTTCTGATGATTGTAATTTGTGTCTCCGGTGTTAGGTATCCTTTGAGTAATATCAAACCTGGTTGGATAACCTTACATTGTTCGTTCCCTGGTTCTTGTATTTTGATAATGTTTTCTTCCAGGGAGGGCGGTGAGGGGATAGGAAAGCATATCTTATAGCTTCCTACGTGGTTTAAATTTTACTAGTGAGTCTTACTAATTCTTCCCTACTCAATTAGGCAATCAAGGCATGCAAGCACTCATTCACATCATCCATTGCTCAATAATAGGTTCACATGGTTTAGAAATACCTGGGTTGGTAGAAGGACCAGCCTCATCTGAGCGGTCCATGACATGCAGGGCGGGTCCCGATGCTGGGCCTTTGCCCTTATACCCCTGAGCCTGGTTTGTTGGCGGAGGGCGAGTATCGCTAGCTCCATTCTTAGGGCCGGTGTTTGCCTTTGCTCCCGGGCGGTAGTTCTTGCTCTCCGGGTTTCGGATACACTCGAAGGCCCGATGTCCAAGTATTTGACAGTGGCGACACTGAACTTTCTCCCCTTGGCAGTCCACGCCGGGGTGATCTTTTCCACACTGTCTACAGTTGAAACGGCGGACATACTTCTGGCCCGTGTTTGAGCCAGATCCAGAACCTAATACAATCAAGGTCAATTACACATTCTAACGGTACTGAAGTAATCACACAAGTTTCAAATTTGACTGCTTGGTTAGAGTGCCTACCCTTAGGTGGGTAGGTTTTCTGTGATGTTGCCGCTCCGTGGGTTCCTGACTGGGGGTTCCCAGTAGTTTGGTTCCCCTTCCCTTGGTAGGACCCCTGGCCTTTCTGATAAGGTTTGTTCCTTTTGTTGGAGTTCCCCTGCTTAGCATCTTCGCCACCAGGTCCGTCCTTCCTCTTTTGGGAGCTCAAAGCATCCCTTCTCTTACATGTAATCTCCACCACGGAGGCAGCATGATAACATTCCTGAAATCTCAAGGTATCAATCTCCAATTCTCCCATGACGGGGTATAGTAGATAATAAAATTTTCAACCGGTTTATGTCTCTCCTGTTTTACCTGTAAACTGGTAGGGATGATTGGTCCCATCCCAAACTGGAGTCGAGGGCTCAGTCCCCCGTAGAATCGGTCGACCAACACTTGGTCCGAGTATCCTATACCGGGTAGTAGTCGGAGTAGCGAAGTGAACTTCGCATAGTACTCATCCACTGACATCTTTCCCGTCTGCTCCAGGGCATCAAACTCTCTCGTCTTCACCATCCTGGTGTGGGCCGGGTAGTATTTGCCCCTAAGTAGTGCAGTGTAGTGTCCCCAAGTAAATGCTGGGTCATCCAGGTGGTCGGCTTTCACCATGTTCCACCAATCTCTCGCTGCATCCTTCAGATAAAAGGCAGCAAGCCTTACCTTTTCCCTAGCTGGGACTGCAAGCGTCTCGAACGCTGTCTCCATCTCCATGATGTATGTCTCCAAGTGAGCAGGGTCAGTCTGCCCCTTGAATGCAGTTGGCCTCAGATCAGCCAAACTCTTCACCCAATCTCTCTCCCTGGGTGGTGGTGGTGGAGGTAGCTGCTGCTGCTGTCCAACCCCCGCCTGTGCAAATGCCTGAGCGATTAAAGTAGCAATGTCTGCCAGCCTGATGTTTGGCTCCTCATCGGCCTGTCCACGGCGTCCTCCTCTTCCTGACATCTACAGGATGTTGAGGTATATTAGATACTGTGGTCGCAATCTCGGTCTTGGATAGTAGTCTAAGTAAAACTAACTTAAACTCCTTTCAATACTATCACTCAACCCATAACCTAAGCTTTTAGAAATCCTAATCTCGGTGTATCCTTGTATCCAGAGCGTAACTACGCTCTGATACCACTTTTTGTAACACCCCAACCCAAAATCCAATAACCTGAACGGCGATCACTCCCAAATAAAATACAACTGCAGCGGAAATAAATACAACAACCGGGTAGTATTACAACGCCGTTGGCCACCCTTGTGACCAACAAGGTTAAATCTAAATACAATCTCCAAAAGTCACGGTCTGAATACGAATACAATCCGAGATACTAGGAATCAAACTCTAATGTAAAATACTTAAGTAAAAACAAGTAACTATAGAAGACTCCCATAGCTTGAATCTACCCCACCTACACTCGGTGTGGTAATCTTCTCAACTTCAGGTACCTGAAAAATGGGGGTGCCCCCAAAGGGGCTCAGCAAACAATGCTGGTATGGAAAACGTGCAGCCCATCGTCTACCGGGCCACACCAACTACTTTGTCGAACACATGCAGTTCATTTTTATAAAGCTGTAAACAAGCATAGTCTGATAATAACAAGTATTCATACAAGGACAATAATGTCACATAGAACAAGACTTCAGAAGGTCAAGTTAGCTGAGCTGAATCATTCGATAGCTGTCGGGTCCACACAGTGGGACTGACAGATGTATAAAAGTATATCAATATAGTGGAGGTATAGTGACCCCGTTATAGAGAAAGGTTGGGCAGTTAGTCCCCAGGAGATAACGTAGTTAAACCCTGTACTGAGAGCTGATGGGAAATAGAACCCACGAGAGGAATGAAGTCTTCCTCTCCACTGAACTGATGGGCATTAGAAACCCGAGAGGAATAGAGTCTTCCTCTCCACTGAAATGTTCCGTCGCGACGTATAACTGAATAGGAGACGACCTGAGACAGGTACAACTCCTGTAGCATGCATGGCCAGATCCAACTGGGCTCCTCGTTCTCGTAGTATAGATTGTTAAGTGTCATATAAAGACGTTAAACAAGAACACAATGTGTATTGTCAATTATCACGTTTAGGATAATGACGTTTGTTATAAAGTGAAGTTAGTGAGAGACTTGAGTACAAGTCCTCGGTATACTGAAGCGCAGGTATTTAATCCACTGGTATAGTAGTGTTTGTATGCGTGGGACATACACGTTGTAGTCAGCATCATTCACGCACATAAAATAATACAACAGTGCACAAGAGTAAACAACATTTACATTAATTATCTTGGTCGTTATTTCAAACAACAGATAGCACACAAGCCGGTGTAATCCGGTAGAAAACAGGTTGCAAGAATCCCATACCGTTCACCGTAGACTGTACTTGTTTAATTCCCGGTCAACGTCTGGTCAAACAAAGTCCTAGAATAGGATTAACTGAGAGGGTTAATTTATGTTACCCTTATATAATGATCCTATTGAATCTTTTAACAAATCTCGTATTTGTTATTTCATGTGAGGTTTATTTCTTTTAATTACCTCATGATTTTATGTATAACTTATTTGTTATTCCTTTTGATTTATTTATAAATCCTTTAATGTACATATAGTTTATTTATTCATGTACTATATTTGTTATTTATTTTTTTTGTCTAGCTGACATAACAACTTATAATTCCTTAACTATATTTATGTCATATATGGACATAAAGTTCTTATAGTTTTCATTATTCCTCCTTTAACCCAAAAGTAATAATCATTGGTTATCTTTAAATTCCTTATAACTATATAAGTCATAGTTTAAACCTCATAACTCCTTTAATCAAAATTCTTTCTTTCTAATTCCTCCAAATATCCATGTAGGACCTATATTTATTTTAATCTAATTCTTACCCTTATATTTCGGTTATTTACAAAACAACCACATTAATTCATAAACTTTATATTTAAATTCTAATCTTATCATAGCATAGAGTTTTAACTTCTTATTTAGCTAAATTACAAGGTCACACTAATATTTTGGTATTTAGCTTTTAAATATTATAACTTTCAAAAATTACAACTTAGCCCCTTAAATTCTCGGCCTTAATAATTTATTTCTTATAATTACAATCTAACCACAAAATCTTATAACCTTTACATAATGTAAACTATAGTTTTAATTTTAATTCTCCATAAATGCCGAATATATATATATAAATTCTTAAATTACCAAACTAACCCCAAGGTAATTCGGCTTTGTCATTTATTCTTCCTTAATTACATTTTCATCCCAAAACTTTATAATAGTTTCTTAATAACTTATAAACTATAGTCTAAATATTTAATTCCTCAAAATTTCGAGAGTGAACCTAATAATTCTCTTAATTATGAATTTGCCCACTAATAAGTTCCAAACTTTCATAACAATTTTTATAAATTACATAATAGCCCAAAACTTTATAAAGTGTTACTTTAACACTTGTTTAAATTATCTAAAATTCATAAACTTAATTCCTAACCTTATATTATATCATATATATCCAAGAACACCCTTAACTCTCGGTTTTTAATAAACACACTAAACTTTGTAAAAATTACATTTAGGCCACATAACTTAATTAATTAACCATTTAAGCTCTAATAAAATATTTTTAACTCACCAAACTTTATAGTATAAGTTTATATACATAAGTAGCTCATTAAAATCTATTTCACTTAGAGCATTCGGCCATAATTTATTAGGACCATAGTATATAAAAGTGGATTTATATGTCAAATAACTATACATAAATTCATATGAGTCATATAACTTATGTAAAAATTATTGTAATGTCTTATATTCTTAGCTTAAAATAAGCATTTTTGCCCTTGACATTTCGGCCTTAATTTATTTGTAACTTAAATAAATTTTGTGACACAAAAATGTGTCTTAAGGTAAATATTTTTATATGTTATAGATTATATTTTTGGCATATAAACCATATAGTTTCGGTTTTAATTAACCTAGGAGATGTACATAATTTTTGTATAATTTTTAGAAGCTTAACAAAGCTTATAACATAAAGATTTACTTAGTAAACTTACTTCTTAACAAAGGTGGTTTAGTGCTTGAACTCTTCTTTGAATCTCCAAGCTTTCTCCAAGGTAATATTGATGCTCCACTTCGGTTATATGCAAGTGGTGAAGGTGTTTAGGAGTTAGATCTTCAATAAAGATCTTAAGTTTGTAAGTAGTTTTACAAGAATTTACCTTAGACTTTTTCTCCTTATAAATTCGGCACTCCTAAGGTAGATGAAGACAAAGTTTCCTTCATGAAAATGAAGAAGAAAGAAACCTTAGAAGAAGTAGAACTTGGTTACACATAAAAATGTGCTTTAAGGATTTTCAAGCATTAAAACTACCTTAAGATAACCTTGAATGCTCCTTGGATTAATGTTGGTTTGGACAACCTCCTTGGAGAACTAATTGATGCCGAATGCTTATTGATGTGCTAGGAAGAGTTTTGCTTCAAGGCTTGACAAGAATGCTAGGAAATTACCTTAAAGATGAAGATAGAAGTTAAAACTCCATTAATGGACTTAAGAGCTTCAAAGGAAGAAGATGAAGCAAGAAGAGAGGAGGGAGCCTTACCAATTCGTTGATGAAGAGTGCAAGGAGGGAAATGAGACTAAACTCACGTATAAGGTAAGAGAATGCAATTTGGAATTGATTTTTGTTTTGTCAATTTTTAATGTCAAATGACTATTCTTTTCTTTAGTTTATTCCATGGGTTATTGGCTCAATAAATGCCCATGTTATCTGCATAATTTCGGACATGTGGGGTGACAAGGCAAGATGGAGAAAATAATGAGCTAGAAGACAAGGTAAGTTAGGTAAGGTATATTCTTTTGATTTTTCTATGTTTTGTGCTTGTCTTCTTCTCCTCTTGTAGATGAACGAATTCAAGGGGTCAAATGAGGTGTCTCAATCGACATTGAAGAGCCAAGGAAGAGCAAAGGAAGGTCACATGGAGAAAAGAAATCAAAAGGTGGAATCTAGATCTACTTTTTACCTTTTTGCATTTTGTTTTCTTCCTAGCTCACATGGCCTTATTCCAATGCATAATTTCGACAGCTTGGTGGTCAAATGAGACCTACATACTTTGACATTAAGTAATATAACACATGGGAAGGTGAGTCACCATGTTCTATGCCTTTTATAAACTTTAAATGCAAATTTTATACTAGTTTTTGGGCATAACTTCGGCCCCTATAGAGAGCCTTGTTGACTAGTCTCTCCAACTGATTTAGAAGGTCATTTTAACCCTATTTAAGATTACCAATTCGTGGCATGTCAAAAACTACAAGGCAATTGCGTAAAACGCGTTTTCGTGACACCCGAAGGTGTGTTTTTGTGCTCTAAGGAAATCTTTGGGAACCAAATTGTTTTTATGAGTTCCAAGTGTTTTAAACACTTATTATAGTAAATAAACATATATTAAGATGTTACATTGAGTCATATGGGGTTATATCAACCCATGACATAATTTACGGGCCATCGGGACACACCCGGGCAAAAAGGAGCGCTAAGAAATCCTCCTGTGGTTTTTGTTGAATTTTGAGAAACCACTTCGTGGGTTCTCTTTATAATGGTTAATATGATGTTAGGAACTCTAGGAATTAATTTTATAGGAGTTCGTGCCACCTCGGCACTCCTCCGGACTTTTCGTGCTTTAAGGGCGTGCGTGAGCACTCCCGAGCGTTTTGCGTTTTTGACTGAATATAGCTTAGGGAATATGTTTATATATTCATATAATAGTTGTATGACATTTGGTTTGAATATTAGAGGTCATACAAGGTCATGTTTGACCATATGCTTCTAAGGCGTTTTAGCGTTTATGGAGAAACGACTGTTTTTACGTAACGTTCTCATGCATGGGTTTGCATGCGTACGTGAAATGATTTATAATAGGATTATTTTCCATTAAATAATGGTTTTATAATGTTATTTAGATTTGGGGTATTTCATATAAATCTATTGTTAAGGCAAAATAAAGTAAGCTACGAAGCTTAGATATTGGTGCACTAGCAAATATATTAAGAACCCGCTTTGAAAAAAATAACAGTATCACTACAAGTTATATTACAAGGTTACAAATACCTATAACGTGTAATGTCTAAAGTAACCCTATGCCTGATAACTAAACAACAAGAGCACAATAACGCAAGAACTAACACATGAAAGAGTCCTAAAAAGGACGTGTAACATATGATGTATAGTATTAGTAGACAATTGGTTAAGATGGTATTCTAAAATACCAAGTGAAACCGTACATTAGCATAAACAATATGCTGCCGGGTTGGTAGTAAATAAAACACCGTAGACAACTTGCCATTCCTTAACATGAGTATGATACTAGCTTGTCATAGTATCCCTAAGTATAATATGTTCAAACCACAAAAAAAAAACTAGAGCATTATGGTCCTGTGCTGCCTGAAAATCTGTGCTGAATACAGATTCTTTCCCTCCTCTGTAGCTGGTGAGCGTGGGGCTTTGTTAACACCATAAGTAACCCATGCTTTTCCCCCCTTGCCATGACAACTGATCAGAAAAAAAAGAGGGAACATACCAGCTTAGCCAGAGCACAAGGGCGACAGTTTCCTCAACCCCTTTCTCAAAGTTTGTAAAAACAAACTTGCATGTCCCGAAACTCTTAGATTTCCTCTGTCCATTTTCTCTTTGCCGGTTCTGAGGAAATCTGGAACAACACAATCCAACTAGAAAGGTAATTCGATGATCAACCTTTCTCCCTATTTCCTTGTTTCTTTTCTCGTTTCTGTTTGGAAAATTTTCACCGGCTAACTCCCTTCCCCTCCATTCTTCATGCGCAACATCTTCTGGAGATGTTCCCATGAGGCGTACTGAGAATCTCCAAGGAAAACCCACGCCATTCCTCTTGAGATACTAGTGCAAGGTAAACGCTTCTGTTTGCCTTATTCTTCTATTCCCCTTACCTTGTTCTTTCCTGTTCGAAACGCTTTTGCTGAATCCCTCTAATCTTCTTCCTTTCCTTCGTTTAAATCCTGCATGCAACCGCCTGGTAGCATTCTCTGAAAAAAAAGATACTGTAAACCAAAGTCCTTCCAAGATCCATCGAAGGTAAGAGCACGAAAAAAAAGAAACAGTAAACTCTGGCTGGTTAAACTCTTTCCATCTCCTCTATTCTCTGTTTTGGTGTCCGAGAGTTGAGTTTTGATTTCCCCTTTCTCTCATCCTCTCTCGTGCATGCATCCCCTGAGTAAAACCTTCCATGGAGTGCGCCAAAATCTACAGGGAACTAGCCCCAAGTCCACTCGAATATCAATCCAAGGTGAGATCACAAGCCGTCGTATTCTTTCCTGCCTTCTGTTTTGGTTTTAAGTGCCACTAAGGACATCATCTAACCGGGATTTTTGTTCTTGTGCATGACCGGTTGTAAAACCAAGAATTCTCAGCCAAAACCGCCAACCAAAGCCTGAAAGGAAAACCCAAGGGGTCATCCCCTCCTAACCAAGGTAAAATCTACCGAGGAACTGGTCAGTTGACACCTTGCTATTAAATCTGGAAAGAACAACAAACTGACCGTGGTAATTGTTCTGTCTAGGTGCGGAAAGGGACTCTGGAGTGTCATGAACTTCCCAGGCATAAATAACCCCGAGAACCCCCCCAAGGTTGTAACTCAAAACCCTTGCCTAAACTATGCTTAAAGACTCGTGTCAAAATTTGGTCTGAGGTTACCTTGTAAGCCTGGTAACAATGAGAGGGTAAACTGATAACATAGTAATAGTGTTGCAAGTGCTTAAGTTCCTACAAGAATAATGCTAAGCGAGTAATTAAACTATGCCTGAACTGATGTAAAAGTGGTGTTCAGATTTACTTGGCTAACCTGATAAAAACGTGCTAGAAATTGGGAAATTACCATATGTGGTGGAGTGACTGTGATGTCGAGCTGATAAGCTTGAGAAACTAAAAACATGTTTTAGTGTTGCCAAACACGGTGGGAAGTGCCAGCGATAATCAGCTAGTAATTACTAGGACAAATCTGATTATGTGTTGGTTTGGTGAGTTAGTGATGGCGATGTATTAAGAAGCTAATTACAGAATTATTAATCTGGTGCTCTACTGTATAACCTTATTACAGAAAAGTATAAGGGGGGGGGGGGTAATGAGTGGTTTAAGAGTTCAAAACCTTGCTAATTCAATTAACTAAGTGTGCATAGCGTGTTGAGAAGAGTTGTAAGTCGGATTGATAGCAGAAGTAAAGCATCTGAAAAGAACATGTGTCGGTTCAGGTTGTCAATCTTCAAACTTTCTGTCTTCCTGTCTTCAATTTCCAGATTTGGGTAAGGGACTTAGAGGAGTGTTTCTTAGTGCTTCGAGTTGGTTTAAGGATTAAGGCTATCTCAAATGATTAACTAGAAACTGAAACAATCGGGGAGTACTTGAAACAGATTACAAAAAAAAAAAAAATCAGATGAATAACAAACATAAAAGAAACGGAAGAGATGTTGCAACAGCATATGATCTCTGGCTTCTGCATAACGAATGTTACAGTTGGGGGATTAAGTTTAAAAAAACCCTACTCACACACGCTTAACTAAGTGGGTACATAGTTAGAGAATGAACTCAAGTCAGGTTATCAGCATAAGAAAACACAACAAAAAGAGAGAAGCTATCCGTTTCTTATTCGGATTCCCAGTTTTCAGGGTTGAATGAGAACTTCAGTAGTGTAGTCCGTGAATTGCCTTGGGGTTGTTTTAAAAATTTAAACTATATTAAGATGTGAAACTAATTGACTGACTCAAAAGCCTAAGGGAATTTGGGAAGAAGTATACCAAATCGTGAACAGAAAACAGAAACATACAATAGAGGAGACACCAGTTTTAGTGTGTTTAGTGTTACAGGTTCTGTTTCTGTATAAGTTATTCAGAGGTGTTAACTACGATAGTTTGGGTTATTTCAAGTTAAAACTTTATCAAAACACTTAACTGAGAAGCTAAAACAGTTGGGGAGGATTGGAGGTCAATTGCAAACAAGAAATGAGGTAAAGGGTTTACACCAGATCCTGTTTTCTGTTCCAGTTGTAGTTGGTACCGTCATGTTTCAGTAGTATTAAATGTTGATTTAGGATTTCTCTTGAAGTTGAAACAGTGGTAAACCTTTTAACTGAGTGAGGAATAGGTTGGAAAGACAGAAAACAGAAATCAAATTCAAAGGAAGGAGTAGCAGTGAATTTCAGATTCTGTACTTTGTTGTTTAGTAAGTTGCACCATTGGCGATGCGTTGGGTTGCCTTAGAACTAGAGCTGCAATGAATGTAAACCATAAACTAAGATAGTTGGGGTAAAATAGGAAAGGGTTAGATAAGAGAATGTTAAAACAACAAAAACAGAAGAGTAATTCAAAAGAAACAAGAACTAATCTATTGCATCTGTAGGAATGAAAAACATAAAGGTGGTAGCGTTTCGTTTGTAGTTTGTTATCGGTTTCTGTATAATGAAGCTCAGAGACTTTTTACAGTGATGCTTTGAGCTGATTTGGATGGAGACTGGCCTAATACTTTTAGCAATCTGGTAGTTAGTTAGGGAAACATTTGAAGTCAGATTGTTCCATACAGAAAAGGAAACAGAATAAAGTTATCAGGTCATGTTCCAGTTTTCTGTTTCTGTACAGAGGGTTTGGGTGAGTGTTTATTGGTGAGATTTTGAGTTTAAATAGAGATGAAACACTTGACTGGGTAGATAAGTGCTTGGGAGTGAATTGAGGGACAGAGTAACAACTTAAAAAGAAAAGGGCAAAGTAAGGAAACCTGTTTCGTGTTTCAGTTTCGTTTTTCTGAAATTGGTGTTTCTGTATAACCTGGTACGGAGAGTTTAAGGGGTTATGTTGAGTTACTAATAAAACTAAACACTTCTACTATACCTTAGTAAGCTATGAATGCATTGGGTACGTAAGTAACCAGATTAAAGAGCATAAAGGAAAATAGAGGGAAAGACAACGCATCAGTCTGGTTTGGTCCTTGATTGGCTTTTCGTATCTGTTTTCTGTGTAATTAATTACAGATGCTATGTGGGTGTTCTATGAGCATAGTCTTGAGTTTACACCAAGGTTACCACCCATGGCAAGTTAGGTAAACACTGCAGGAAAGAAAACAACATAAACTGAACTAATTAGCAACAAGAGCCAAGAGGGAATGTGTGGCTTGTGTTTCAGTTCATTGATGTTATAGCCTCTGTATAGCTGGGGTACAAGGGCGTACTAGGTGTGATTATAGTGTTGTAAAGAGCCCAAATGATAGCCTATAAATATAGCTAGATAAGCAAGCGTGGGAGGGTTAAACATCACTTTGCTACATTAGAAACGTAGTTAGATAAGGTGGTGCAAGTGGATGGTGTTTCAGATTTGGAAACCTTTGGGTTCTGTGTAAGCAAGCTTTATGGGTATTTTAAGGATTATAGTAGTAGGTTAATAAAGTTAAAACATCTCTAACCAACCTAGCTGAGAAAGGGGTACGCCTTGGACAAGTTATTTTATATAAACTGGTTACATAATTAACGCTTAAAAATGCTCTCAAACATCAGTTAGGAAAAAGGACTTAGTTAACGGGTAAAACAAGGGTGTGAATGCCCTAGGAGTAAGGTAAAGTTTAATACATGGGAAGTGCCTAAGGGCTAGTAAAGGTTGAACATTCAACAAAGATTCATCTACAAAATAACACCCGATGATAGTTTAATAAGTTCGGGAAGTGACACAAAGGTCGTCACATGAAATCATAAACTGACACCTTGTTTGTAATTAACGCTAGGGCCGTAACGAACGCCAGCCGGGACTCCATGTGTGTGTGAGACAACTTTTACTTCTAAATCAGGTATGGACATGCGTGGTTCGTATGTTGCCGTGTTACACGGCTTGTGTGCTGTGTGCTCTGTGTGAAAAGACCTTAAGATCAAAGCATGAAATTGGATTGCTTGTTTATCACGTTGGGTGGTTTTTATATCATTGTTGTATGTCATTGCGCGCACACAGTAGTTTAGTCCCTTTCGCGTTATGGAACTTTGAGATGAAACACAACGAACTATGTAAACAAAGAAACTACATAAAGGGAAAACTAAACGAGAACCACAACGAACTATGAAAACAAAGAAAACTCTACGCGGGGAACTCCTCTCTAACTATGGAGGACGTACTATAACACCCACTATGGTGTCTATTCATGAATAACAATGAAGAGCAAATCTCGATTGGTGGGACATGAGGATAACCCGGGAAGATGACATCTCGGGCCGCGCGGTATGGAATATTCGGGAGTTGGTATCTACATCAGATCCTTCGCCCTTCTATGTGGAGCACATCCTGGAGTCTAGAGGCGACTCCGCTTTTCCGGCGCATGACGTCGGGAATGGGGGAGTGACAACTTGGTGGAGCTTATCCTGGAGTCAAGAGGCGACTCCGCTTTCTCGGCGCATGACGCCAGGAATGAGGGATTAGCTATGGAGGAGACGTCCTCCAACGTGCGGTGATAAAAGAATTCACAAATAATCCTTAAAGAAACAAGGAACGATTAGCACCTACATAATAATGTCTCGGGATCAAATATATATCCCCTTACTCGGTGCCAGAGAATAAAGGAAAACTTGTGTAATGAGACCAAGCAAACAAGAGAAAGTCACAAATGTGATCCTTTAAGAAACAAGGAATGAATAGCACCTACATAACAAAGTCTCAGGATCTAACCTATATCCCCTGACTCGGTGCAAGAGAAGAAAGGAAAACATGTGTAATGAGAACAAGAAAACAATACGTAATCTCTTGAATGATCCCATAGCGAGGATCGACGGTATAATGTACCTACGCACACGTCCTATAATTACCTGACTGTTGTTGCTACACTAGCAGCTTATGGTGCTGGACTGCGTGTTTGACATTGATATGCTAATTGCAAGATGTGCTTGGTTGCTTACTGATATTGCTATGCTACCGATGAGTGTGTATGATATCATGATGTGTTGATGTGTGCTTTACTGCTTTATCATAGCATGTAAAATTGACTTAATAATATTCGACCAAGTAGTCGTGTGGCCCGGTAACATGCGGGCTTCACACGTTCATACTCAGCGTAGTTTGCTGAGTCCTTTACACCCAATTTTTTTCAGGTATTGTGCCAGACGGTAACGGAGCGTAGGCGGGATGGCTACCATGGGGGTAGTCCATCGGGGCATGACTTTTAAGTTTGTAGAGGCGTGTGTAATACAGGGGTTGTTATAAAACCCGAGATGTAACTCTTAGTCTATGATTTGGAAATTCTGTTGTAGACACTCGGAACTTGGAAATCGCACTATATGTTGTATATGGATTTTGATAGAGGGCTGTTTCCAGTCATTCAGACCGTAGCTTGATATGGATAGAGTTGTTGTGTCAACCACGTGGGTGGTTGGCGTCTGTGACACCCGGATGAAGTTGGAAACCGCTGTGTAGACATTTCGTATTACTGTTAGGCTCGTCGTCTGAGTATTGATTGTGATTCGGGGGTGTTACACTCGTAACAGTTTTGGTCAACTAAATAATCATTAATAAATATTAGTGAAGCTTTAGAACCAATAAAATCAATAAATCGAGAAATTAGTAAAAACTGTCAAAAACGGGAAGTTGTGGGGTAGAAATATAAATAACCCAAACTTATGTGTCCACTTTTAAAATAAAAAGTAGAGTGTGTGTGTGGGTGGTAGTGTGGGCCGATTTGGAGCCCTCTCTCTCACTCTCCTCACTTGTCTAATGTGCTACAAGACAAGAATAATAAAACAACCCCACCTCACTTTACCACTCTCTCTCCTATTCTCTTTTCCTCTCACTCACGTAAACCCACTCCCTCATTCTCTGATTTTTTCCCTCTTCTTCTCCAAGCAGGCGACAACCATGGGAGCTTGAACAAACACACACAAACTCCTCTTCTCTCCTCTTGTAACCCCCTTTAATCTCTTCTAAAAATTATAAAAATACCACCATTGGAATCCTCTCATCAAGAGCTACATTTCCATCCTTTCAAAATTCGAAAACCAACATTTTCGTTTTTATGGGTATGTCCCATTTGGAGCTTCAAGACCACCATTAGAAGGCCCTCCTTCTCCTTGTTCTATTGAGGTAAAAATATTCCTAAAAACTCCATCTTTTTCTAGCCTCAAGGGCAAAACGAAAATGTAAACTAAAACCCTTGCTTGCTTCTTTATGCTAGCCGATTTTGGCATTTTGGTGGAGTTGGAATTTTGTTCTTGAGCCACTCCAAGCTTCATTTGCACCCTTGGAAGGTAATGAGATTTCCAAACCCTAGAACTTACATTAAAGCTTAAATAATGTTAGGGTTAGTTTTAGTATTGAATGTGTGTGTATGTATGGGTTATGATATTAGATTTGTGAAGTACTATAACCGGTGGAGAAAGAGAGAAAGAAAGAAGAAGGAAGAAGAAAGGAGAAGCTAGTAAAACAACAAGGTAAATCACATTCTCTTGTGTAGTTAGTAATGTATAATGTAACAGATTTTTAGAAGTGAAAATTGGTATTGTTAAATGGTAGTGTATTGGTAGTGAAATGTGTAGGAGGAAACAAGTGTGTTAAACCTTTGTAAACCATTAAAAACTGTCACAAACATAGTTGGGAATTAATGTGAGTGCAAGAATTTCTATGAGTGTTTTAGTATGGGTATTGTATATGGGAGCTTGTATATTTTTGGTTGTTGAAAACAGGTGAGATGATGTTAATGTGTGAGGAAACATTGTGTTGAGAGTGTAAAAATATAGGGGAGACTATGGCGAAATTTACATAGGAATAGAACACTTAGTGAATGAGAAACCAGGTGAATAAGGTGGTTTGTAACAGATTTTGTTAGAGAAAGATAGAGGGTATATTAGGAGAGATAGTTAATGTAGTTATAATGTATTAGAGGTGTTAGAAATGACATTAGAAGAGGGAGTTGTAGAAGAGGAGTGTTAGTATCAAAATCTGTAGCAAAATGCATTAAGGAAGAAAGCAATGTGAGTGTTGAGTAGAAACTTAGGAAAATTGGGTGTATAAGTTAGTATAGAATTGTGTAATGAATTAGGAAATGAATTAGCATGATTCAGAGTGTTTAAATTGTACTAAAACATGTTAGGATGTATGTAGGAAGATTGGGGAAGCAATGGGTGAAATTGGGAAAGAAAAATAAAATCTGTAGCAATGTTCTGACTTCGTCCGACCCAGACGGTGGGTCGGACAGTGGGTCGGACGGGACATAGGCAACGACAATAAATCTTTCTGTAATGGTCCGACCCAGGACCGTGGATCGGACGTGGGTCGGACAGGCAAAAAAAATAGAGGTCGAAGTTTCTGACTTCGTCTGACCCAGAGTATGGGTCGGACAGTGGGTCGGACGGAGCAGGGACACGGGACCGAAACCTTCTGGAACGGTCCGACCCAGAGGGTATGGGTCAGACGGAATAGTGCTGGGTCGGACAGGGTGAATTTCAGAGGACGAACTCTACTGGAATGGTCCGACCCAGGGCTTGGGTCGGACGGTGGGTCGGACGGCCAATACTTACAAAAAAAAACTGTAAGCTTATATATAGTATGTATATTATATATATATATATATATATGTATACCCACCTATACATATGTACATATATATGTAAGTGAACTATGGTTAAGTAATTAAAAGTAAGTAAATGAAATGTAAAGTATAGGAATGTAAAGACTTAGTAAGTATGAGTTAGGAAACGTACGAGTAATCGAATTAAGTTAACGATAGTTAGATTAATCATTCAATTGTATGTATATCATAGGATTTGATTTGTGACACCGGAGGACGTTCGGAAACACGTACAGCGGTGAACAGTATGGATTCCTCATGCCCCGTATGCTATCTTGGTTACTCTGATTTGTGTGTTGTGTGCTAATTGATCACCAAATAAGATAAATGCATGAATCGGAGTTAATATGCATACTTGTGAATATGTAGTGTTGTATGTTGTGAATATTTTCTTAGATCTTAGTTTGTATAATTCATGAAATGTATGGATGATAATGAATGTGTGTATGTATGTTGTATTGCATCGTGACCGAATATTTGTGTGAATGGACTTCTAACTTATTCCTAACAAGCTAACCATCCTAACTTAAATTGGTAATTAAATTGGAATGAGTAGAAGTCCAATACAGTTTCGACCACGCGTGAGGATGAGGAGACACAAGAGGTTGGATCCGATTTCGGACTCTTAAACTGGTCTGCGGCCCAAATCCCTTAAGTGGGTAGCATCCCGGATTGGTGAGTCAAGTAAATCCCGGAGGTGGGACGGAGTAGTCCCCAGGGCCGGAGGTCCCGACGACTTAACTCGAGTATAAGTAAGTAAGTAAGTAAGTAAAGTAAATGAAAGTAAGTAAGTGTGTAAGTAAGAAAAAGTAAGTAATGAGTAAAATAGTAAAAGCATTCCGATTAACCCGGATGCATAATTTGGCTAACCTTGTGAAGGTAAGTAAGATGCGTGCTATTGTATTGTTGCCTTGGAATGTGTAATGTATGGAGCATGATTGTATGATGTATGTAAAGCATGAATGTATGAAATTAATGAACCACATGTTTAGTGGACGTCAAATAGTCGGCGTGCCCTAGCTAGCACGCGGTATATACGGAGTTTATACACAGCGTTTGCTGAGCCCCTTGGGGCACCATTTTTACTACACGCAGGTACAAGAGAAGGATGAAGGTCATGAAGAGATGTAGCTAGTTTTTGATTTCTTTTTGGATTGTAAACACTGAATGATGATTGGTGTACTGAGTAGTACATGGCTGTAGTTTTTGATTAGCCGGTGTACCATGGGGTACACCTTTTTGGGATACTGTGAAGGGATTCTAATTGGTATAGATGAGTAGTTGGTAAACTCATTCTTTTGGGAAGTTTGGTAAAGGATGTAATTCAATACTTTAAATACTCGGTGATCCCAGAATGTAAGAATGTTATTTTGTATTCGGTATGCATTAAGGTAGTGGCTCGGTATACTATGTTCATCAGAACGTCACTGTAAGTAAGGTAAGCCTAGCTAGCCGTATGGGCGGTTAGCGGCGTTGTATCACCCGCCATAGTAAGTAGTAATTCCGCTGCGATCTGATAGGATTAACAGGACGATTAAACGGTAAGCATAGGATTAACGGTTGGGGTGTTACAGAAAGTGCTAGCAAAGCTATGTTAAAAATTGAAGAGGAAACAAGAAGTTTTAGGTGTTGTATGAGGTTGGTGATCTAGGTTGTACTAGAAGTGTTAAGGGTTGATTTGGTGAAAGGAATGTGAATTAGAGTGTTTATAAGTGTTAAGGTGACTTAGGCATTGTCCAAGGAAGTTTTGGAGATTAGATGGGTGATTAAAGATACACCAAAGTCATGGTGGGAGTGTATTTACGACTTGTGCAAGTTTTGGAAAACAAGGGAAAAATAATGTAATGTAAAGGATAAGATTGAACTTATGAGGAATACTTGGGAAGTTTATGAAAAAGGAATGATAGGGATGCAAAATAATGCTTTGGAGTAGTTATTATGTTGTGAAGGACATTTTGGTTAGTGGATGCAATGGGTATAAAGCTACCGCCTAGAAACTTAAGGAAAAACATTACAAGTGTTAGGAATTTTGTAAGAAAATGAGTAAGTGTTTAAGGAGTTTAGAAGTGAGTTAGAAAATGAGTTTGGTGGATGTTATATGAAGGTTTAAGTGTGCCAAATGATGTTAGGACACATTAGGAGGCTTGAGGAGAAGTTTGGTGAAAGTTTGACAATGTTTGGGAAGTTTCTGCAGTCGACCGACCCAGGGGACCGACCCTGGCTGGGTCGGTCAGACTGTAATAAGGCAGACGGAATGTTTCTGGAATCGGCCGACCTAGGGGGTTGGGTCGGTCGGTGGGTCGGTCGGGCTAAAAAAACAAAGAACGAGATTGTTTCTGGAATGGACCGACCTAGAGGCTTTAGGTCGGTCGGAGTAGGCTTGGGTCGGTCAGAGTAGAATTTTTCAAACCCGGAATTTTACTGGAACGGACCGAATATAAAAAAAAAAAACAGAAATGAAATGTGGCTTATGTAGTAAACCCTAGTGGGTATAATGAGGGTAATCAAGTGTAAGTTAAGCATAAAAACATGTCATACAATCATGTAAAAAGCTTAGTAAATCAGAAGCTAAATAAGTTAATTAACTGACATTATTAATCATGTATAGGAACTACCTTCGGTGGAACTCGTACGCAGCAAGGACCAAGGTATGGTTTTCTTGGAGTCTGTTTGCTACCAGTTTACGCCGGCTTGTGTGTTGTTTGTTTTCTGTATGTTTATGACTTTGTAAGACTTAAATCATGAAACGAGTTAACAGTCATTGTTATTGTTGTGACGTGAGTGTACCGGTACAGTTAACCTCGAATACGTACTAACCCATTAGTTAACTAAACTAGGACATGTAAGAGAGTGGTACTCGGTTTAACGTTTCGACCTAAGGAACGTTCTAACTACGGCTATGTATGAGCTAGTTGTGGTTTTGTTGTTAAACTATATCTCATCTCCCTTATGTGCCTAACTGGACCTAAACACTTATTTGTGATTAAATGTGTCAAGTTCCATCAATGGGACTTCTAACAAGTGGTTAACTAGGGAGTGAGGAATCCGGTCGTTCCGGTCACGCGTGTATGTACGGGAGTTGATATCTGAATCAGATTCGCCTCTCTTTATGTTATGGTTGTTTTTCCTTCTTGCATCTCAACCACCCACAATCTTAACCAAGGCTTACCTATCTGGCCATTGATCGGACTAGGGGGAAATTATGTACGGTGTGCTTGGATCACTATATCCGACACATCTTTGGGTTAAGTTACTCATTCGTCAACAGAACGGTAATGAGTTATGTAACAAGCTTAACATGAGAGTGAGTTCACTTTCTAGGCTTACCAAGTCGACTAACTTATGTTGGGTTGTTTTCCTAAAGTGAGACATCCCTGTTATGTTGTATGTTGTTGTTGCTATGCAATGTTTATTTCTATGCTCTTGTGTTGTATGTTAAAATGAATGTCATGTTATCATGACAATTGGTTGTGTGTATCCCGGTAGCCGACGGGCTGCAGGTTAGCCATACCAGCCATGGGTTGCTGAGCCCCTTTGGGGCACCATATTTTATTTTGCAGGATGAGGATCGAGGAGGTGGAGTGGCTCTAGATCTTAGGTGTTACGAAATACTTTGGTAATTTTTGGATGTTGGACCCGGGATGCGCCTGTGCTCCCGTGGTGATATATTTTGGAGTGACAGTTATACAGTGATGGTTGTAAATATTAATACTCGGTGTAGTTGGTTGTATTTATGGTTTTAGTACTATGCTCGGGAGTCTGTGCATCAGACCGATACGATTGTATGTATTCTACCTTGTTAGCCACGTGGGTGGCTAACGGCGTGTAACACCAACTCGTTTAGTTATCGTTAAGTTATATATTTCCACTGCAGTTTCGGTTTATTGTTTAAGTATATAGTAGTGTTACAATGCCCCCAAACAGATAATGGGAGTTTTGATCTCATTAGTAACGGTCATGCAATTAACTGTAGACGTTTGATCAAAGATTCTGCCAAACCATTTTGGGTATGCACATGAGCTGCTGGATGTTCAATGGTTATTCCAATGGACATGCAATAGTCATTGAAGGCCTTGGAGGTAAATTCACCAGCATTATCCATACGTATGGATTTGATTTGATGATCAGGAAAATTGGCTCACAATCGAATTAACTGAGCCAATAATCTTGCTAATGCCATATTACGGGTTGATAATAAGCTAACATGTGACCATCTGGTTGATGCATCTATCAAAACCAAAAAATATCTAAATGGTCCACCTGGTGGATGGATAGGTCCACATATATCACCCTGAATCCTTTCAAGAAAAGCAGTCGGCTTTTTCTCGAGTTTAATTGGTGATGGCCTTATAATTAGTTTTCCTTGAGAACAAGCAATACACGGAAAACTATTTAGTTGAAGAAACTTTTTGTTGGTCAACATATGACCACATGAATTTTCCATAATTCTTCGCATCATGATGGAACCGGGATGGCCTAACAGGTCATGCCAAGTTTTGAAATCATCAAAATATTTCAGTTTTTCAACAACATGTATTTATGTTGTATTAATATACGCAGGGTACAACCCAGAGGAAATAGCAACTGGGTTTTCCAACATTTGCCTCTTTCCAGCTATCACTTTTGTGATGCCAATATATTCAACATTTCCATCATTCCCCGTGTCAATGTGATACCCATTCCGGCGTATATCAATGAAACTCAACAGGTTTCTTTGAGACGTGCTGGAAAATAATGCATTTTTAATGCATATTTTTGTTCCTCGAGGTAGAATAATGGTTGCTTTTCTAGACCCTTCAACAATACTCGTACTACCTGATATGGTAGTAACCTTTGGTGCATAATTTCGTAATTTAGAAAAGTATTTCTTACTCTTAAGAATTGTGCTGCAATCAATAAGACATACGTCTTCACCATCCATCAATGATATTCTTCAGTGGTAATTATTCTTCATAAAAAAAATTAAAAGTTTTATTCAGTAAGATGAATAGAAATTTTAATCCATAAATAATACGATCTAATAGCAAATCTTCCAAAATACAATTAAATAGAACAAACAGAAGTACGATCCAAACTCAGAAAAAACCAACAAAACAATGAAATGAAACAAATTGTTTGCAAATGTTCTAAAGAGATAAGATAACTCTAAGCATGATGCTCTTCATTTCCAGACTTTGGTAGGTCTTCAGTCATGTTACCAAGGCTCACACCGGGGGTAAAGAAATCAGCCACATCAAGGTGTGTGACATTAGGATTAGAGGTATCCTGTGCAAAATATGTCTCCACATGTTCCCTTGTTTCTTTTTCTTTAGGGAGGCTTGGTAAAGAGCAACAAGGTGCTTACTTGTGCGGCATTTATTAGCCCAATGACCTTTGTCTCCACATTGGTGGCATACATATTCTTCTTTCTTCTTAGAGCCACCTTCTGTATTCGCTCTTTGGTACAGAGACACATTTTGGACATAACCATCACGATAATGTATGTTGCTCTTCCCTCGTCCATGAGCACGGCCTCGTCCACGTCCACCTCTGTGACCACGACCGTGACCACAGTTTGGGCCATTTATCGCATTCACTTCAGGCAGTGATGTGGATCCTGTTGGATGAGCTTGATGATTTCTCATCAATAGCTCATTGTTTTGTTTGGTTACTAGCAGGCATGCAATAAGTTCAGAGTACTTTTTAAAACCTTTCTCACGGTATTGCTGCTGTAATAGTACATTGGAGGCATGAAATGTGGAGAATGTTTTCTCTAGCATGTCTGTATCTTTGACTTCTTCTCCACATAATTTTAACTGTGAGGTAATTCCGAACATTGCAGAATTGTACTCTGCAACGGTTTTAAAATCTTGCAGCCTTAAGTGCATTCATTCGTATCTAGCTATGGGGAGTAGAGCCATTTTTTGGTGGCCGTATCTTTCTTCCAAGGATTTCCACAGGACCAATGGGTCCTTCTCTGTTAAATATTCACATTTTAGACCTTCGTCTAAGTGTCGGCGAAGAAAGATCAATGCCTTTGCCTTATTTTGAGGGGAACTTTGATTTCCATCCTTTATGGCATCTTGGAGACCATTTGCGGCGAGATAAATCTCAGCATCTAAGACCCGTGATAAGTAGTTTTTTCCAGTGATGTCCAAAGCAGTGAACTCGATATTTACGAGTTTGGCATTGTTTGCCATACTTAAACGAGATATTAGAAATGATCATATAGGTCATTTTCATGACATTACATTTATATAGAAATATAGAATGTTCCGGCGTAATGCCTCAATATCTACAAATTAAAATTTAACAGGCGCAATGCCGTAGGTGGTGATTATGCATTATAAATAAATAAATAAAATTGAATCATTTATCAAAACAAAATAAATAAACAATGCTTAATATATGGAAATATTAAATAACAATAAGATCGGGCACGATGCCTCACGTGATAAATAAATCTGGCACGATGCCTCACGTGATATCTATATCTGGCACAATGCCTCGTGTGATTTTAATTTCTGGCACAATGCTTCACACGATACATAATAAAATAACGAAAAGAAATAAATTAATGAGTAGATAAATATAAACTGAACGGGATAAATTAAACACCACAAAATAAGTAAAATAAAATTAACAAGGGAAAATTCACGATATACCCCTGTTTTCTTTCATAATTCACAATATACCCTTATGATTTTCGTAATTCAACTTTAAACATGCTTAAATGTTGTCCAAAATTGATGAAACTTTACATGGACGATGCTAAAGTGTTATATTTTGGTCCAAATCAAATTTGAAGTTTTTTAAGCTCACATGTGACCCGTGGGACCCAATGAATATGTGACTGTTCATTGGGTCCCACAGGACACATGTGAGCTTAAAAAACTTCAAATTTGATATTGGTCCAAAATATAACACTTTAGCATCGTCCATGTAAAGTTTCATCAATTTTGGACAACATTTAAGCATGTTTAAAGTTGAATTACTAAAACCACAGGGGTATCTCGTGAATTTTCCCAATTAACAATAAACAAAATTTGGCGTAATGCCTCACGTGATATTGAATATCTGGCATAATGCCTCACGTGAAATTAATAACTGGCACGATGCCTTATGTAATTTTTTTTTGTTAGATCGGGCACAATGCCAACAAATATAATAAATATATATACAATAATATGATTCAAGCAATACAAAATAAATAAAGTAATAGTAAAATAAAGTTAAAAAAACAATGTTAGGGTGTGCGCTCCACTGTTTCAATTTTGAGCCGCAGAGAGAAAAAAATGTCGGCGTCGCCGACGATAGGAAAAAAAAGAGATAAAAAAATATCGTGTGCGTTAATAGCTTTGGGTCTGTGATTGATGAGCACGTATATTTCTTTTTTTTTAAATGTAGGGATTAGGCTTTATAAGAAAAAAACTGTAGATGGTCGCCGTCGCCAAAGTTTGGCAAATGGTTGAATTGAACAGAAAAAAAAAAGAAAGCTAATCGATGGCGTGATCGATCCCGAGAATGAAAGAAAAATTGGATCGATTGTTAATGATTTGAGGTGGATTTACCTTTTGATTGGAACTGGATGAAGCCGGATTAGTTTAAAATCTAGAGCGTGCTGATTACGTGTTAGAAATGAGAGAACAGAGAAAGCGTAGAAATAGTAAGGTTTTTCATTCACTCCACAACTGAGTACAATGGACTCTATTTATAGAGAGAAGAGGATAACCTAAAGGGGTAATATGGACATTCACTATATATATATATATAACACTACACTTCAATATAAATTAATAACTATCCACGAATATACCTTATTTATACTCCTCTCAAAATGTTGAAACTACTAAATAAAATAAAATTGCATCAATAATTATGTTAAATATTGGTTACTAATGTATAACTATAACATGATGTAAATTATAATTATTTGTTTAAATTAATCTTTTATATGCATTCATACTTGTTGAGATTCATTAAAGTCAAATTTAAATATCATGATTATTAAGTTGCTTGATATTTTAATGTCAACCGAATTTAACCAAATAATTCACCCGAATTAGACCCATGGCCTGAAAAAATCAAACAAACCAGAGGGTAACCCGAACCGAAAGTTACCTGACCCGAAGTCACCCTAGCCGAAAGTCAACTAAACCGAAAGTCACCCAAACCGATCCAACCGACCCGAAATTTTAACAAACCAAATTCAACCCGAACAAACCGAATTCACCCAACCTGATCCAACCCAAACCAAATACTTGACGATTTGAACTTAACCCGAATCAAACGGACCGAACCGAACCGAACCCGAACCGATTGACCCGAACTGCCACCTCTACCCGTCTAGCATTAAAGAAATTTTTGTCTTGAAAATATCTAGCCTGATAAATTCTAGCCAACAAAGAATCTGGATTTATGAGAATCCTCCAACACTGTTTAACTAAAATGGCCTTATTAAATGACTCCAAATCTCTAAAAGCTAAGCCCCCATGATCAATGTTGTTGTACATGAAGTACCACTTTTTCCAATGAATTCATTTCCTAGATAACCCCCTTGTCCACCAGAAACGGGCACTATACGATTAATATCCTTAACCATTGACAACGGTAATTTAACTATGCTAATAACATAAGTAGGCAAAGCTTGAAGAATAGTTTTAATTAACACTTTTCTACTCGCTTGGAACACTATCTTTAACCAACTATGAATGCGCTTGGCTATTTTATCCTTTAGATAAGAGAAAAGTTGAACCATGTTGCCACCCACCTTACTTGCAAAACCTAATTATAAACCAAAACCATCAACTTCATGAACTCCCATAATATTTAAAATCTCTTGTCGAATAGAAGGCAGCACACTAGCGGAGAACATTAATCCTGATTTATGTAAATTAATACATTGACCTGAAGCCTAACTAAAATCATCAAGGATATGCTGCTAGGGTCTGAGCATTAGCTGTCAATGCTTCACCAAAAAAAATAGTCATCAGTGAAAACAAAATTGGAAACATCATGTCCTGACCCTCCGAACTGAAGCCTTTGTACAAACCAACATCTGCAGCTAGCCTTAGGGAAGAAGCTAGAACCTCCACGCAACAAATAACTAAGTAAGGAAATAAAAGGTCACCTTGCCTCAACCTTCCTTTTGGGTAAAAGGTATTACCAGGAAAACTATTGACTAAGACTGCGACTGAAGCAGTAGTTATACATTTATGAACCAACCTAACCTAAGAAGGATGATAACCCATTCTGGTAAGAACATCTAACACAAAACCTCACTCCACCCTATCAAATGCTTTGGACATATCCACCTTATAAGCATAACTACCTTTTTGTTTGGCCTTTGAACCCCTTATATCATGGAGAATCTAATGAGTAATTATAATTTTGGTCTGTAATCAACCTACCCCCCCCCCCCCCCACACACACACAAAAGTAGCTTGACAATCTAATATCACAAAAGGCATGACATGCCAAGACTTTCAACATAACCCTATAAATTGTGTTACATAAATATATTTGCCTGAAATCAACAATACATGTTGCGCCTTTCTTCTTAGGGATCAATACAATATGAGTGTGTGTGGCAGCTCATTTATATTCAAAAACTGCAAAGCAACATCGATAAAATCACGCCCAATAAGGTCCCACAAAGTGTGTAGAAGTGTACCGTTCACGCGTTCCGGTCCTAAAGCCTTGTATGGATCCATCCCTTTCAGAGCCTGCACCACCTTATCCCTAGATTAAGGAGCACCAAGATCATCATAAACATTAAAAGGGACTCAATTTTCAATACATGCAAGTAAGTGATCATTTTGTTCAAGATTAGACGAATGGAAAAGGTTCTCAAAATAGCCCCTAGCTACACACTCATTCCCATCCTTATCTGAGTAACCCGACCCATCTAGACCAAAAAGGAAATCGATTTGATTATGCCTAGAACAGACTCTAAAGTGTTGAAAGAAAAAAATGAGAATTTGTATCCCCTGCGGCTGGCCACTGCTGGCACAAACGCTAACACAAATGCACCTCCTCCTTATACAACATATCATCGAGGCGATTCTTAATGTCCTCCAACATAGACAAGGGTTGTGAGTCCTTGGAGATGATGAAAGCCGGTGTAAATCCTACTTGAGTTCGGAAATAGCCATACATTCCTCCTTGATCTTCTTAACACCCCATGCCCGAAGCCTCACTCCACAAGCTGCAACCTTCTTCTAATAATCCCTACTTGAACACTAAATCTCCGGGACAGTTTGCCGAAAATGTGAACCGTTAGCCCACAATTTTCAAAACAAAAAGGTTTGGCACTGTGATGTATCAAAGATTACAGTACAAGCTTCAAGGGTCTGTGATCCGAACGCCCCATTTAAGATGGAAATTTCAAGAGTAAGGAATTAACCGTAACCATGATTCTGAGTAAAGAAACCGATCAAGTCTACTCTTCGAATTCTAAATCCCCTAACGTCTATTGGTATACGTAAACCTACCTCCAACATACCCCAAATCATGAAGCTCGCAGTAAAAAATACATTATCTAAACTCTTGCACCCCTCTTTGAGTACGAAAAGCTATGCAAGATTTCATTAATATCACCCCTAACCAACCATGTTCCATGCCAAAACCCTGCCAGCCCCTGCAACTGCCTCTAAGTTATAGGTTACAGCTCATCCAAACAGCTCAGTAAATCACCATTGAATCCCCCGTCCATCCTTGATCAAACAATCAGTGTGATGCCTAGAAAAAATTAATAGCGTAACATTCCATGTTAAGTCCTAAAACAACGCAACTTCCGCACACCTTCCCAAACTATCACCTACTACAACTATAAGCACCCATGGTAGAAGCAAACCGTCGAACTTCATACCCAACAAGTTTTGTTTCAGACAAAAACACAAATGGAAGGTGATTCTTGACAGACCAGGGCCCGAATCCAACAAACTGCTCGGGGGTCACCCAGTCTCCTGTAGTTCATAGCTAACACCAACATTATGGTAGACGGCCCTGGTGTTCCCCCAAGGTGGCCTCTGTAATTGATGAAGAACATGCTCCCTTACCAAGCTTCAAACTCTTTTCCAATTTCTCTGCATCCAAAAACTCTTTAGCGCTGATTTATAGTAGACCACATCTAGCTGACGTTTATGAATTCACCGGTCCGGAACACACCTTCTTTTTGAACAAGAACAATCGGTTCATGGGGAATGTCACCCTTCTCTAGAGTGTCCTCTTATCTTGCATATTATCTTGTCTAACATCCACATTTTCCACCATATGCCCCTGATCCTGCTTCACAGCGTCCCAGAAATCAACCTACACATCACCCTCAGTGACAGGAACATCAATATGTTGTTGTTCGAAACCCACACCACCTGCATGTAACCATAAATTGTATGGAAGTGCACTAGCAACTATAGTCACACGGCCATCACACTCCCTCGAATGATGTGTAAACATACCACAATGAAAGCAAAGACTTGTTAACTACTCATAAGAAAGCCTAAGACAGTAGGCTTCCCCTCATTTACAATTGAAATCGCATGTAAAATCAGAGGAGTGACATTAATCCATAGCGTTAAACTCATATATCCTCCAGTGAACTGCCGGTCTTGATCCTAGTATTGAATAAAGTTACCAATGTGGTCAGTTGCCGACGTGCGAACTCCTTATTCATGAGCCAAAAAGGAACATCATGGAGTCGAACCCAGAATGGTGTCCAACAGAAAACGTGATTCTTTGGTGATTTGGATTTGTCAATCTTCATCAGGACCAGCAAACAACCGTCAAAGGTCTATGACCCTCGACTAAGAACACTATGCAGTCTTTCTTTATCTCAAACTCAAATATGTAAATACCAGAACCAAGTGAACTTATTTTCAGCTCCTCTTCCGACTGCCAGACTTTTCCTAGAGTTCGCTCCATATTCTTAACGTCGATTGTTTTTGCCAGGAATAATCTACCAATAAGACAACGTTCCAAAGGCAAAGTGGAGGGAGCATCTAGCAAGTCTTCCACTTCGAAACACTCTTCTTCTACCATTGTGAGGGACATTTGAGCATAGTGGTGCACCAGATCATCAAGAGGACCACCTGGATCCGCCTTGCAAAAGAAAACGTAGCAGGCCATAGAGGAAGACAACAAGAAGGCAATTGAGAGAAATATAAGATGGAAAGGAAGTGGTTTGAGAATTTAAACCCAGATATTTGAGGTTTTAAAACCGTGGAATATGAAAGAATTGACAGAAATGATGAGCTACTGCTAACATAGCCTAGACTTGTAATAATTTGCATGTCTTGAAACTCAAAAAGATATATGACTTGGAATAACAACATAGAGAAGAAAGTAGCAAACCCTAACTGCATGCACTAACAGGAAATGAAAAGATAGACCGCAGACAGACACTTTAGAGAACAAAGACACACTTAAACTTGCATGTATCTAATTCAAGCGAGGAATCTAATCATACTCCACCGCTTATACTATAACAAATTGGTCATGTGTGTATTATTAATGTATCTTTGATATTTGTTAGTCTAAATGATTTGTAAGTATTAAACAATTGATTTGTTAAGTATTAAATCTTTGTTGGCATTGGGAAACGGGGGAGCTCCATATGTGCAACAAGAGTAGTTTGTTAGGGAAATTGTGAAAACAAACTAAAAATAACTTGAATTCACTCGGTCTTTTCATCCAACACCTTATATGTGTATCAAAACAATTGAATTGAAAACGCATAGATATCATTTCATAGCCACAATTAAGTTCACATTACACAATGAACACAAAAAATCAATAAAACAACCAAATATCATATTTTAGCATAATCTATCTCACAACTTTGTAGGTGATGATGGTGTGTAGATATTGCGGCAATTGCTCGTCATCAATGATGATGAACAACGGTGCGGTGACCAAGAGGCAAAGTAATGGAAGTGTAGCACTGTCCATGGGAGGTTAACCGTTCTATTCATTCGGTTTTTTGAAAATCAACTCTGTTATTATTTATTTAAATTGGTTGACCGGATTCAGTTAACCTTTAATTCGGTTTCTTAAAATCTGATTCCGATTCCGTTATTGTTCCTTTTAGATCGGTAAATCTTTATTTTGGTTCAGTTTATCGGTTAACCTTGTTTTTTTTACAATTAGGTGCCCGAAGGCTTTATTGAAGTACCAAAGCTTGGTACAACAAGCCTCCAAGAGGCAAGACTGGAGAGAGCCTCGTTAAAACCTTGTTTGGCAAAACCCATTGGGAAATATCCCAACAAGGAAAAAGAGTACTCCAACCACTCCATTACAAATCTCAATACATTACCCCATCAACCCAATAACCTTCTGTAAAACAAATTTAAAGGTAACAAACTAAAGTAGCAACAACAAACAGATAATGAGAAAAACAGAAAATATCCCCATACTACTACTGTCCAAATAACTCGGCTATGCTGCTCCATCCACACACTTGCAGTGAATTCATGCCACCCTGTGTAACACCACTGCTAGTTGTCTCTAAACTATGAACAAATCGCATCCAATCGGCATCTCAGCACACCAACCTTTAGTCTGTTGCAATGTTTCACGCTTGACCAAGTTATCTTCCTATCCTTTACCTAGGCTTACATCCTCAAAAGCAGCATTAAAAATCCCTTAACATTGCTGCATCTCTTCTTCCCAATCGCTTAGACCAGATGAATTCCAACTCCTCTGGTTACCTTTCCTAATTCCCATCTCTAAGACATTATAACTCTCTTCGCCCCACATGACAATGGTACCACCCGATTGACCTTCTGCTAACACCTCTTCCCATACCATAGACAACCTTTTCCTTTCCCAGAAATTATGTACTTTGTTTGCTACAAAAACAAGTTGTTGAGATTCTATCATACCCAATATCCCAAGCTTTCTAGCTCGTATCTCCCTATTTATCACCACCTCCTTCTGTCACGGTCCCAACCCCTATCATTCTGTGTCCTTATCCTCACCATCCTTGCTGATTTTCACTACTTTGAGATTGCTTAATAGATTAGATTTGGCCTTACCGACATCAGGAATCTTACACCCGAATCTTCTTAGCTGGCCCAAACACTCCTTAGTTCTTGCTTCAACATTGACAATTGCTCTGTTTCTATCTCTGGCCACCGTCGAGCTTTGCTGATTACCTTGGATCGATGTATTATGGAGAGGTTTCACTGATATCTTGATCTCTTTCTGCCCCTTATTTCTTATTATAGTACCTTTCCCATCTTGATTTTGTGTAGAATCTAGTTGTGTCATATCTCCCACCCTTTGATACTTAGGCGATTGATCTGAAGTTTGAGTCTTTTTGTCAGGTAAGTCGGTATTTTGCCCAACTTGATTAATGGTCCCCTCTTCACTTGACTTCCTTTCTCATAAATGTTGGCATTCTTACTTCTAAAACTATTTCCATCATTTCCTAGGCACTTTCCAATTTGGGTGCTTCAATGACTGAATCCACTCCTCGATAATAAAATTATTCTTCTGACAATCCCCTTTGGGTGCTTCAATTATTATCTCATTTGTTCCCATGCACTTTCCAATTTGACGCCTTGTATTCTCTAGTTCAGCCGCACCTTTCCTTGAGACTTATCCCACCTATTAACTGATCGTGATTGTTTATATGGTTTTGTTTGTTGCTCTCCACCCTTGTTTGATTTTTCTTTACAGCCTTTGGCCACTTGTATGATACTCTCCTCCATTGCTTCCGACTTTTTCCTGCGATCGGCGAATTGATTTCAACTATGCTCACAAAAAATTTTATTCCTTCAACCTGAGCCGACACCTTAAAGTTAATGAATTGTAGAGATGAAGTCTCTACTTGAATTTTGATCTCTGCATTTTCGGCCAAATCTGCATCTTCCTTATCCACCTTCATGATGTCTCCCTTTATGTTGGCAATTCTTATCACATTTAGTTTATTCAAAGCGTGAATCAGGAAACCTCTAATAATGATCCATACTTTCTTGGTTTAGACCTAGTCTGTGATTTTCCATTTTCTTACTTTGATATCATGACACACCTTATCCCTTCCTCTATTTGATGCTTTATCACTTTCAGCTTCCTCAATTGTGATAAACACCATCAAGAATTTACTCCTAGATAATGCCAAAATGCCTTCTAAATTTGGCCAACTTGTTTACAGAATCTTTAAAGCTTCTCTCGCATTTTGCTCTACTTGTAGTGTTACCACTACACATTTATTAAGATTCTCACTCATTTCATTATCAGACTCAAGCGAAAGTGATAATCTAGAAATAGCAAGGTTGCTTTTCTTTTTCGACCAGTAAAAACTAATGACATCCCCCTTTCTAATTCCATTGTTCTCTTTACCTCGTTGAATAACTTGGGTTTTGGTGTATTTCATCTCTTGATATTCCATTCTAGCTCTCATTATCCCCCCATCTATGTTCCATCCATTTAGACTTTGAATTAATCACCTTTCTTGCCTCATCGATATTATGCAATACTACAAAAGCACAAGCATTACGGTTGAACTTTCTCTCCTTTCCGCTAATAAATACACATTTCCATTTTGTAAAATTCTTTATTAAGAGATCCAGTTGATACTCTATTACATGTCGCTAACATTGTCAATGAACTTCATGGCAGGGTATTCATTCATGTGTTGTATACCTTTGTGGGTTCTTCCAATACAACTGATCATATTCATTTCCTCCCTTCTATTTCCAATCCTAGCCCCGTTTCTCATGTGCCTACCAGTAGCAGAGTTTCTATCTTTTTCTTCCCATCTTGGTTCCCTCCACTCTTGAGTACTCTCATATTCCTTCTTTCAAATCTTGGTCTTCTCCCCTGATATCTCTGTCTTGGCTCCATTCTCTAGCTGTTTCTCTTCCATCTTTCGTACCTTGGTCTTCTCCCGTGATATTTTCGTCTTGGCTCCGTTCTCCAGTTGTTTCTCTCCCATCTTTCATACCATCTATCTTGTTCCCTCCAACTCCTCCCTTTGTACCGGGTTACTGTCATTGTTTGGTAAAGTTGTTACTGTTGTAACACCCCTATTTAAAGTAAATACAGCGGAATAAAAATCTCTAATGGCGATTACAGATCATCGGGTTCCAAACACCCGGTACAAAACCTCACCAATTACTACTTACAAATGTTACAGTCTGAACTCGAGAAAACATAACATAGCTACATTAATAGCAAAATACAACAACTCTCCACAAATCCTAATTCCCATCCCAAACTCATACTTTTCATGGCCACCTGTATAACAATTCATACCTGCAAGATGAAACCAAGCAGCCCACCCCGGGAGGGGTGAGTTAGTTCCCTAGAATGGAACTGGTACAATTCTCCAAAACAAAACTTTAAAACATAACTCTTAAAAATAAATAATAACTTGAAGTCAAACTCTTAAAACAAAATAGAGGAGCAAGGCACTTTAAAATCACCAAGTCAAAGATAATAAGACAAGAATAGAGATAAATAATAGGAAGGTAAAGTTAGTCAGTTACAAGAAACCACACCATAAGTTAGTGAACATCCCTTGCTTGTGTTAGATTCAGTTCCAATTAGGAGTAGAAAGACCCAAGTAGTCACAAGGACTAGGAATGAAAGAAGAGATCCAAGAACCAACAACTCAAGAGTGGAATAACACCAATTGGGAGAGAAGGCCCCCCCACCAGATATAAATGTCCATATGGACGAGGGATATACAGCCCCCTGCTGTCATACACGTCCTTTTGGACAAGGGATATACAACCCTTTGCTGTTATTCACGTCCTTATTGGACAAGGGATATACAACACTTTGCTGTTACTAGAGAAGACGCGCGCACGTTACAACAAAACTCAGCTCATGGAAGAAACGATATCCAGAGTCAAAGAAGGATTTACCAAGTTTGACATTTCCCATATTCCCACTAGATTATTAACTGCACAAGTACAATACCAAAACACTCAGTCCTACAGAGTGCAGAGGCGTAAACCCTCAGCAGTTAATATCCAATGAGACAACCAGATAAGAGGAACCAATAATCATGAAAGTTGTATATTCAAGGCTCAGTTAGTCACATCAAGCTAAGTTAGTCACACAAACTGTTTCCTTTTGAAATCCATTCAAGATCAACCAGCGTTTTTCAAAAATGTCTCATAAGTCTGTTAGCAAAAGTATATGAGTACAAGAAATCGTACCTGATTAACGTTGTAGTAGTTCTAGTAGACTCATGCAACATTTAACAACTCTCTGAGGAACATTAAAGATAGTCTATCATCAATAACTTGTAGCCTAAGTTAAACTTAAATAAATTCCTCACTCTTATTTCTAAGTCTCAATTGTCTTTTATGCTCACACTTAAATGTTATGTATAACCTTTGACTTGTCTTAGAATGTTGTATAACTCAAGGTTGTAAGACCAAGGAATGTATTTTATTAACACTTGTTAATTGTTCCACTCTTATCCACTTTACCCATACTTAACCATAATTCTCACATTTAAGACCTTTACAACCTAAGTGCATTATATTTTATTCAATAAATCTTAGAATACTATACTATCATTTCACAAGGTAATGATTATGTACTTTTATCAATATCCACAAGATAACCCATTATGATTAAATCTTCCCTTCAAATTAATTAGGGTCTACATCCTGTATATTGGAATCCTAGTATTGTAGATGCATCTTATTATAACTTAATTGAACTACTAAACTCAATTATCTTATCTTTAGTTCAGGATGAATTTTTATTACAACCATCTACTAATCTTGTCATAAGATGTTAAATTACTTTTAATCTTGAAATAACTATATTATAATAAACATAGACTTATCAAACTCTTACATTTAGTATTCAAAAAGTATATTATTTGCTTTATCATTAACTATATAATAAGGTGTTTTAAGATAACCTATTACGCATCCTTACTTACATTTAATTTCCTAACTGTTTTATTTTTACACACATTCCCGCTACAGACTATGTATAATCCTTTTATACTAAATTTTAATAAACTTATGTCTTAAATACATTTTTCAGATCGTTTACAAAACCTAAGGTTTCAAAGGTATAACTTAATAAATTAATCTCCTTTATTATGTTTTAGGATGAACATTATATCTTAACATAAGGTAAAATTTATCTACGAATTAAATTCCCATTCATAAGTGAATTTGCCAATTATTTGATAAGATCGTCTATTCAGAAAAACCCTCACACCTTATCCTCAAATGACATATTAATATTTCTAGTGTCGTAAAGTAGATCAATATAATCTCTTATGTAACTTAGTTTCATCTAAATAAAGGCTCAAGGTTTTAAGTATCTAATTTATATTTGCAAACCTTTTTATATGTAACACCCCAACTGCTAATCTCGTCATTACCTCTTAAACTGTCACAATTACCAATAAACTCGCAGCGGAACTCTAAATACAACAGAGGGTGATACAACGCCGTTAGCCACCCATAAGGCTAACCAGGCCAATCTCACATACAGTAACAGTCTGATGGACTGGAACAACCGAGTACACATTACAGATACTTTACTCAAATCACTACTTTACTATACCGAGTCTACAATATATGGATGCCGACAACATATTCGGTCTTACGCCTCTTTCAATACATAAGTAATTAAATCTAACTACCCATGCAACCCACCGACCCCGTCCTACTCTCGAACGGTAACATCTTCGGTGTACCTGAAAAATAAAAACGTTGCCCCTAGGGGCTCAGCTTAACGCTGCATATGAAATTCGCATACCCCGAGCGCTAACCGGGGTACGCCGACCACTTCTGTCGAGAGCATGGAGTTCATTTTAATTCAACCAACATGCATATAGTAATACATTACATATGTACACTTCACAAGGATTCGACAATCAACCATGGGATACAATCCCTAACTAACATAACACGGTTGTTAGTTGTGTCAATTTACTCTTAGGCCTTGAGGATTATGCCTCACTATGCCCTGGTTACTCACTTAATAGCTCACCCGCTCTCTCGGGTTACTTATTCTTATCCTCGCCCATTCTCTTGGGCTACTCATTCTATACTCACCCATTCTCTCGGGTTACTTATGCTCATTATCTCACCCACACTCTTGGGTTATTCATACTCGTTATCTCACCCACACTCTTGGGTTATTTATACTCAAGCTCTTGTAGATTCTTGAGACACTACAGGTCTCCTACGTCACACTTGTTACTCTTAATACATACTAGGCCAAAACTCATGGCTCACGAGCATAGTCTTACTTCCCCGGTTTCGACCCTACTCTGGGTCTAGCATGGTGGGAAGGTTCAACTAGCTCACAGAACTCTCTCTTAGTTCCTATCTCTTTTTACTTAGGTCCGACTACTCTCGGACTACTTACATTCCCATACACTCCTCTCTCGGAGTTATAAATATATTATGTATATTAGTCTAGAAGCATCACTCCCGATGTTTCTAATGACTTTGGGAACATTACTTAAGTTCGGTTAATCTTAGGTTTTAAGAGTTACCCATACATTTCACTTACTCATACTTTCGGTTATTTTCTTATATCGTGTAAAATCCTCATATAGGAGGTCAACCATGTCTCAAGGTAGCTACTAATCACTTAGGCCCCTTTTACCTTCTTTACTAGTTCACATCTTCGGACTATCTTTAATCCTCTTGAAGTAGGTTCACTTATCTTTCCACTCTCATTGTTTCGTGGATTGTGTCATTATGGTTTACTAACCGTTATCGGGTAATTACTCAACCCGTACATCTCCTCACATTCTAGGGAGTTCATATGTTTGCGTTATCGTTATACTTTAACGGATAATTTGTGTGTTTGTACGTTTTCTTTATCATAAGCATCGACCCGATCTATGGGTCTCTAGCCAAGCGTAACTCACTATGAGTCGGTCCTTACTCTATGTTAGACCACACCGGCATACAAGTATGTTAGCTCATTCAACATACAACAAGGCATACATAATCAAACAAGGGATTATTTTCATGCTTTAGTCTTGATTAAGCCGGCACACAAACACATAAATCAACGTAACTCGGTTAGCACGCGGAGTATGAGAAAATCATACCTTTCACCGGGGTTTTACTTTTACCGTGTCATCTCACCATGCTTGGTTCACACATGATCCTCTTTTAATGTTTCAAACATTATTATTAATACTAAGATCATACGGTACATAATTAAATGCTACTCCCGTACATACCCCGTTATCCCGTTATCTCGATTTTACTCTTGTTAATTTGAGTTCACACTTCTCAATCACTTCTAACACTTTCTTACACTTCCAAGGGCCTTTACATGTCACCAAACAAGGCCTTAACATCGTATAACATCGTTAAAATTTAAACCCCCATCATTAGAAACCTTTAAAACACTTTCTGTAAGATTATGGGGGTGGTCCGGGACTTGGTCCCTACCTTATGTCCCGGACCAATGCTGGTCTTAACTCTCGGCCATATTTTTGAAGTGGTCCGGGACCTTGTACATCTCTTAAGTCCCGGACCAAACCTGCACTCGAACTCTCGGGATGAATTTCAATATGGTGGGACCTTGTCCATATCTCTAGTCCCGGACCAGGTGCAGACTTCTATCCTCGGCTATTATTTAAGGGGTGGTCCGGGACATGGGCAGGGACTTAAGTCCCGGACCTACCAAACTGGAAAACTCTCGGGGGTATTTTAGGGGGTGGTCCGGAACATGGTCTTAGACCTAGTCCCGGACCCTGCTGCAGTTTTGACAGATTTGACATTTTCCAAATCTGTTACAACCTCATTCTTTCACCATTGATTCTCCAATCTTTCCCACTTATAATCTACATGTTTTAGAACTTAATTAACCTTCTAAACCACCTTAATCCAACCACCAAGTCCTCTCACTAACTCTTGGTTATTTCACTCAAATTCACTTATATTTTCATAACTAGTTTCCTAGTTCTTATTACCTCTTGTAACAGATTTTGGTATTGTCTCTTACCATTCAATACTCCACACAATGATGCCATTCCTAGCACTCCAAAGACATTATTTCCATTACTAACACACTCTTCTTCTTAGTTTGGTTTTCAAACCATTAACCAAGCACTTAAATCCCTTAACTCAGCATGTTTCTTCCATTAAATGAAACACTCAAGACCACACTTTCCTAAACAAATTGTGACAGCACTTGGCTACTTTCTATGCATTCTCACCACAATTAAATCAGCTCCTAAACACTTCTTCACCCCTGTTTTGTTTAGGCATCAACAACACATCAAATTCCCATTGTTCACACAAATAAACTAGCTTAGACTCAAGCTTATTTACCACACTTAAGCAACATTAAAACAGCTTCATTCATCAGCAAATTGTAGTATCTCAACTACACTAATACAAGATCATCCACACCACTTACAAAAATCTGTTTTACAAGAAGTTGAACCAACTCATGGTGAGTTCATTACCTTGTAAATTTCCGGTTTTCTTTCTCTTCTTCCTCTTTCTCTTGTTCCTTCTTTCTCTTCTTGTTTCCACACCAAACAAAGGGGCATAGATTGCTAACTACAATCATATTCCCACATACACATAACAAACTAATTAATTCAAATTCTCCACACACAAAACTAGTATTTCAAGAACTAGTTTTTAGGCTCTAGCTTAGATATTACCTTAGAGTATCCAAAAGGAGAGCTTGTCAATCAAAATCATGAAGTTCCAGCACTCCACAAGGGCATGATGAAACCGGCTGGAATGGAGAAAATATTCAACGTGGAGGAATTTTCCAAAATTGGAAGAACTAGCTAGAAATGAAGAGTTTTTGACTTTCTTTTTACCTTGGAGTATCAAGAAGATGATGGAGACCCAAAAACACTTCTTTAAGCTCCAAAATGGCCTACTTCCATGGAGATGAAGATGAAGGTTTCGAGCTTTTGAAGGGTGGAAAACGTAGCCCTCGCCGATACGAATCCAACGGTAGTATTTTTGTGTGATTTGGTGAAGAAATGAGCAAGTGAGGAGAGATTGAAGATGGGCTGTTTTCTCACTTATGTAATCGCCATTTACAGAGGATGAAGAAGAAGGAGCTCAGTTTGGAGGGGGGGAAAAATCGTGAAAGGAAAGGAAAGAGGGGGAGAGAGAGTACTAACACCACTTTTAACTATTCCCCTCCTTTACTTTATTACCTTGTCCTTTTGTGACTAATTAGAAGCTAGCTAGTTATTTAATTAAGGGTGTGTGGGTGCCTAGTTATAAAACCGGCCCCTCATTAGTAGTAACCCAGGTCGTTTTTCGACTTTTCGAATTAAACGCGTTTTGTCTCCCGGTTCCGACACTATTCACTTACCGGGTCCGTTTCCCGGAATTTTTCTCGTTTCTTTATCTTTAATGGTTATTAAACTTCCATTAATACTTAATTATAGTTATATAATTAACCATAATTTTTACGGGTCCGTTTGACCGCTTAAAGTCACGTTTCCGGGTTTTTCTCGAGAAACGTGCTTTAAAATTCCGTTAGCGTTTTAATCCATTATTTGGATCCATTTTCTTCAGAAATCACTCCCGTATACTAATTAGGCCTAACTAAGCCTTAGGAATCCATCTCGGACCCTAACGAGATCATATATCTCTTATACTTATTTAACGCGCATTTAGCGTTTTTCACTTTTCAAGCGTTTTCTCTTTTCTTTTGGTTTTATTCTCTTTACCAATACTCTTTAGGCACCCTTAGGCCTTTAATAATCATATTAGAGTAATTTAATCACGATTTTTAGATCCGGGGTATTAAATTATAAGTTCTGGCTACTAACTATAACACTTATTAATTTATAAACTCACATTCTGAATATTGGTAATTAATGTTATAAATGTATTTTATATGGCTTATCTAATTCTAAGAAACTTAAAGATTATAATTTTAGATTAATTTCCTAATCATAGTTTAATATAGCTTTATACCATAACCTTTTAATGATTGTATCGTAGAACATTAAGTTATTGTTCAATACTATAAATGTTATGAAATGTCTAAATCTAGACTTACTAATCCACTTCACATTTAGATGTAAAAGTATTTCATTTATTAATTAATTATATAATAAGATCTATTTTTGTAAATCTAATTACAAATTTTCCTAAGTCTTAACTTATTAATTACTTAACCCAGTTATAGATTTACATTCTGGTCATTGACAAATAATATTATACATGTATTCTAATATAATATATAAATCTTAGAAATTCAAAGGTAACTTGAAACACCCCTACTAATTAAAATACAGGAAATCGTGAATATGTTCAATAAACCGGTCACATTAATATGACCACGGTATAACATATAACCTACGATTCTAAGGGACATACATATGTCCGTTAATATAAACAAGTCATAATGTAACAAACGTATTGGCGCTCGGTGGTTTCTGACATCAATCCATGCAATTGAGCAAAATAAATTTATTCACGTTAGGACATTTATACATGAAATAAGTGTATTCTGTTATGCAATCCGAAACATTTCCGTGTTTCATTGACACATAATAGTCGTACTAAATAACCTTTTAACGCAAAGGTAATCCCTTGATTCAAATATTAAACTAGTTACTTATGCATTACTAATCTCTCACACAACATTATATGTTAATTTCGTCCCTGTTCGGACGGTTGCCTCTTGTCTTCTGTTTCACGCGAGTCTGTTGCCCGAAGGAATAGACCATGCTACCCTTTCTCTCTTTCCCAGGCATACGGTTTCCCAGCTTTTCATGAAAAGAAAAACGTCCCCGCCCTTTTACGTGTTGGGTTCCGATGGAGAGCCCCATTTAACCCTTTTGCCTTCTCCCCATGCTCTGGTCAAGTCCCGTTGTCTCCTCCCGGTTGAGATTGCTTCTCTAATCTTCCCATTTACGAGTTCCCAAGTCGTCCCGGTTGAAACCCCGTTAAATCATCCCACTGTTTCCCGATGCGGAGGTCGGAGGAGGAACTTCGAGCGTTTTGGAACGGTTGGAGCATGCTAAGTCACCCCCCACCTTCTTGTAACCCTGAATCGTTGCCATGTAATTTCCAGTTGTTCGTTGGCGACTCAGTTCCTTTCATAACTCAACCCTGTGGTCTTCTCTTTGCATGTCCGAGTTTGGGAGTAACTCCCTGTTGCGAAAGCCTGAAACGGGTGTGGTTTAGCGAGGCAAACAATGGCCAAACCCATTCTTCTTCTTCCATCGGTAAGTTGTCCGAGATGCCCTGAGTTACTCCTTCAGTCTTCCATGAATTTTCCTAACGCAAGTTCTCCTCTTGCTCCTTGTGCATGTCCGAGTTCTGTGCCCAAATTCCTGAGAAAACCGGAACAAGTTCACGTGAACGGACAAGGGTACCAAGGACACCCAATAACCCACGCCATCTCCGTTTATGTCTATCGCAAGGTAAAGTGCCACCGGTTCTGTTTATTTCCTTGTCTTCTACTTCCTTTTCCCTGCTCTGCTCCGGCCGAAAACTCCATGCTCAATCCCTCTAAACTTCTTGTTCTTCTTTCGTTTAACCCCTTCATGCAAGCATGCTTGTTGGATCGTTGAGAGGTGGTGAATAATTCCCTCCCTGAGCTCTCGAAGACCTCCGCAAGGTTGCGCCAAATAAGTGCCCAGAAGCCCATCGCCAAACGGTCCCCCAAAATCAGATGCAAGGTGAGGCCACTCACTGCTATGACTTCCTTACCCTCTGTTCTTGATACACCCACTAACTCGAAATTCCTCCCTTGTGCATTCCGGTTGTAAAGCGAAGTTTCTTTGCCAAATCGCCCATCAAAATCTGAAAAGAAACCCAAGGAGTAGCCCCTCCTGAGTAAGGTAAACAGTCCAGAAAATCTTACCAACTAATGCTTAATATTTCAATCTAAAATGAGCAACGAATTGACCAGGGCATTTGCTTCTGTCTAGTGCAAAGGTAGACCAAAGAGTACCAAGGAGACTACCCAGCAAAAACAACCCCAAAACCCCAAGGTGGTAACCCAAACTCATACCCTAAACCTACGCTTAACCTTGTGTAAAATTCCGATGAAGTTTTCTTGATTAATCGGGTAACATTGAGCTAGGAAAAAAAAGAAAAAAAATAAAAAATAAAATAAGAAGTGTGTGCGGTGATGTTAATACTCAGGTGAAAAAGGTGGTCTAAACACCCACTTTTAATAGTTTAAAATGTGCTTGAGAGTTACCGAAAACAGTAGGAGAGATCCATGGTTATTAAGCTATTAACTACTAAACTAAATCAGATTATATGATGGTTTGGTGAACTAGCAGAGAGGAGGTTTTGAGAGCTATTACTGAGTGGTAGTTCTTGTTCTAGTTGCCATGAAGTTGTGGTGTTATCCTGGAAAGTTTGGGTGTTTGTGACCTGTGAATAATGCTAAGAGAATGGTGAAACAACGTCACTAAGTAACCAAAGGAAAGTGCCTAGTCAAAACCGTATGATGCCTAAGTGTTAGGTGCTGAAAATTTGTTTAAATGAATGCCAACAAAACTGAATGTGTTCTGATTATTTTCGACAGAAACTAGACTTAGGATGGAAGTCTGGGTGGTCACGTTTTAGTTTCTGAAATGGATTAGTGACTTCGTGTGAAACTTGGGTAGAGGTGTGCTGGAAAAACAACGAGGAAAAACTCATATACTTAAATTGCAAAACTGTTGTGCTTTCTGCTGAAATGGAGTGCTGGTGTCCAGGCGGTATTAGGCTGATAGGTTATAGGCAAAAACCTCTCTGATTAACTCAGGAAACGGTGCCACTAAATGATTAGGAAGAAAACAATTAAGAAATGTAGTAATGGCCAAGCAAAAATCTAGTGAAGTTATGCACAGAAGGATGAAGTTTCAAGTGTGGAATTTTACCAAATCAAAACAGAGAGTATACGTTTGGTTCTGAAACGTTAAGTACTATTGTCATGGAAATAACGTTAAGTGTGTTGGGAAAAATGTCACTAGGTAAACCCAGCATAACAAATAATAAAAATATATATATATATATATATATAATAATAATAATAAAATAATAAAAAAACAGAATGGGTAAACTGATGAGGGGACATAGAGATACACTACACGTTCCCCAAACTGTAGGGCCAAAGTGACTAACAGTGATGTATGTCAAAATTTTAAGGGATTAAGCTATAATAACATGAAGGTCTGATTAGGAATTACTTGGAAGAGAATCCTATGGTACTTAAATAATTAGAACCGAAAACATATCCAAACAAGTAGTGAAGTTAGGCATGTTAAGTAAGAGTTAATGACTTACAAATGTGTCTAGATCGCTTGTTAGATTAGTAAGGAAGAACGGTGTAGATCATGGACTGGTCTTGTAAATAGGTGGACTTAGAAATACTAGTAAATTTCTAGGAACAAAATGTGAAGGAATAGCTAAGTACGGTGTAAGTCTAAACACTTAAAAAGAACTTAGTGATTAACAAGTAACTTCTGGAAACTAATGTCTACTCGGTCATAGTAAGAATTAGGGAAGGAGGAGTAGGATCAGAACAGCCTAGATAGAATTAAGTCGTTAACCGAAATAGGAAGGGAAATAAATGAATGGTATAAGTTAGTGTATGAAGAGGAATAAAATGAGGACTTAAAAATTTACTAGAGTTTAAACGTTATCCTAAGCCTTAAGGGTGAGATTAATAATATGGGGGTCTAGGATTATAATAAGATAAACTTGAGAAGAGTCTAGGATAAAAATGAAAGGGGTTAGAGAATTGAAGGGCCGAACGTGCACAAAAAGAGAATGGATTGGAACTAAGACTAATTAAGGAAATCAAACCGAAATTTAACAAGGTGGAACACAGAGAAGGTGTTTCAGCTTCTGTAACAAGTGCTCTCGGTATAAATGAATTATGGAGGTGGTAAGGAAGATGTAGTGGCCTGATAATGAATCTACAACATTGCTATTATTCTAAACCAGTTAAGAGAAACAGTGAAGAGAAGTGTAATACACCGGTTGGTGTGAGTTGAAGCCGGTACTAATGAGTGTCGAGGGTTCAGGTTTTGGTTCTGTAAATATTGGATGAATATGTCGGGGAGATAATTCTAAGGCACTATGGAAGGGTGTCACAGGAGTTTTTAACTAATCAGTTAAGTCGGAACCAGTTCATAGTTAAGTACTTAGGTGTTGAAAACTTCACGAAATATGATTAGGAATAATCTTAGAGAATACGAGAGGATTATATTGGGACAAGTCTGAGTTACCTTAAATGTTACTGGTTGGCTAAGACAATGGATCCAAACCAAACGGATAAAGTAGGTCAAACGTTGGTACTGTAATACCTAAGACTAGGCCAAAACTTTAGGAATAGAACTACGAAAAATAACGCATGATCAAACGATCTAACCCGTTCGAATAATCATTACAGGAGTGAGTCCCACGAGCAGCGGGGAACCCTTGTGGAAGTATCTATGACAACTATAATAAGGTATGGACATGTGTGGTTTGTATGTTGCCGTGTTACACGGCTTGTGTGCTTTGTTTGACAATGACTATAAGACTATAGCATGAAATTGGATTGCTTCTCGTGGCTTGCTTATATGCTTGTTATATATCCTTGGGGCATATTACTTGCGCGCACACAGTAGTTTAGTCCCTTTCTCGTTTATGGAACTCGAGATGAACCACAACGAACTATGAAAACAAAGAAAAACTCTATAAGGGGAACTCCTCTCTAAACCATTGAGGACGTACCATGACACCCACTCTGGTGTCTATTCATTAATGATAATGAAGAGCAAAATCTCAATTGGTGGGACATGACGAACCACGTGTACAAACAAAAGAACTATACAAAGAGAAAACTCCTCTCTAACTATAGAGGACCGCTAATGACACCCACTATGGTGTCGAGATTATAATGATAATGAAACGAAGAGTACCTACTGGTGAAACACGAGAACAACCCGGGAAGACAACAGCTCGGGCCGCGCGGTATGGATGATCGGGAGTTGGCATCTGCATCAGATCCTTCGACCGTCTATGGTGGAATATATTTTGGGGGTCCCTGGGTGACCCCACTTTCTCAGCACATCCTGGAGTCTAGAGGTGACTCCGCTTTCTCGACCCTGGGTGTCGGGAATGGGGGAGTGACAAATTGGTGGAGCTTATCCTGGAGTCTAGAGGTGACTCCGCTTTCTCGACCCTGGGTGTCGGGAATGGGGGACTAGCTATGGAGGAGACGTCCTCCAACGTGCGGTGATAAAAGAATTCCCAAACAATCCTTAAAGAAACAAGGAACGATTAGCACCTACATAATAAAGTCTCGAGATCTAATTTACATCCCCTGACTCGGTGCCAGAGAATAAAGGAAAGCTTGTGTAATGAGACCAAGCAAATAAGAAAAATTCACAAATGTGATCATTTAAGAATCAAGGAATAAATAGCACCTACATAATAAAGTCTCGGGATCTAACCTACATCCCCTAACTCGGTGCAAGAGAAGGAAGGAAAAACATGTGTAATGAGAACAAGAAAACAATACGTAATCTCTTGAATGATCCCATAGTGAGGATCGACGGTTTAATATACCTGCGCACACGTCCTATAAATTACTTGATTGTTGTTGCTACATTAGCAGCTTATTGTGCTGAGTTGCGTGCTTGCAAGTTGTGCTTGGCTGCTTATTGATATTGCTATGCTACTTGCAAGTTGTGCTTGGTTGCTTTTTGATATTGCTATGCTACCGATGAGTGTGTACGATATCATGATGTGCTGATGTGTGCTTTACTGCTTTATTATAGCATGTAAATTGACTTAATCATATTCGACCAAGTAGTTGTGTAGCCCGGTAACATGCGGGCTTCACACGTTCATACTCAGCATAGTTTTGCTGAGTCCTTTATTTTTACAGGTATGAAATGGGAAGCAGACGGAGAGTAGGCAAGGGTGACTACCATAGGGGTAGTCCACATGGGCAAGACTTTTAGTAGTGTGTTTTTATTGTATGGGTTGTACTTTCGGTTTACGTTGTTGGATTAAGAACTTATGTTGTAGACTCTCGGTACTCGGTTTGTATCTTTTGTGTTGGACTTGGATTTGGTTATGGGTTAATTCCAGTCATTCAGACCGCAACATAGTATTGATAGTGTTGTTGTGTCAACCACGTGGGTGGTTGGCGTCTGTGACACCCGGTTGGAATTGTGACTCCGCTGTATCATCGTTTGGCGCATCGTTTGGACTACGGTTGGTTAATCGGGGGTGTTACAGAAAGTGGTATCAGAGCGTAGTTACGCTCTGATGACTGGAACAGAGGAGTACCGAGTATAGGAAAATCTAAATTTGGGAAACGGGGTTACGGGTTAGTATGTGAGGCTCGTTAGTTAGGGTTCTTCCCCAGTAATTACTGGATACCTAACAGACACCTAAACCCAACCTCCACGTCCCTAGGGTCCGTTTCAAATCCTAGGAAAACGCCGGAGAGGCAGAAAGCCTCCTCACACTCGGGAAAACCCGATCCGGTATTTACACAATGGCATACAATCAATCCGGTAAGGAAAACTAAAGTGTACAATAGACCTAAGACTCGAAGCTCTGACTGGGGCGTGAAGTTCAAAGACGTTGCCAAAGGAACAGTACCCATAAAGGAATCAATTTTAGCAACAACTTGGGTCGACATGCTTAGCAGTCGATAGGATCCTACCTGACAAGCAAAAGGACCAAGATATCCCTAAAGTTTACGAAATAAATAAAGCTTAATTAAACAATTAATCAAGCCAAGGAGGGGATTGAGATAAAATTATTCAGTTCATACACTTGAGAGGTTAATTTTAGAAAACCTCTCGTAAAACAATAAAAATAAGAGAATATAGTTTGAGACAAAAATTACGCCATAAAATTGGTACAATCTTTAATGCTTAATGAAGCATGACACCATTTTATACACTAAAACTTAATATTTCGGGATTCAATAAATTTCCTGCTTCATCTCACGTTTCTCTTCATTCTCTGCATTATCTGAGAGACACAACGCCTGAACTGGCGATCGGTACGCATCACCACCATCTCCTTTCTTCTTCTTTCCAAGTCTATCAATCTTAGACAATTAAAACTGATGACCATAACTGGTCATTCCCTTCTGCTTCCACCATCGGCGAGCGAGGAACATACATACCAATGCCTCCTTCATTCTCTTCTCGTTCGAGTAGTTTTACCCCTTTGGAGCCCAGAAATTGTCCCACTAAGAACAAAATGTTGCTCGTCATCTTTCTGCTGTACGATAATATACCATCACACCATTTAAACGAGCAACAAGTTTCACAATATAAAAGTGCAAATCAAGTCTGGAAGTATGTACAATATCTAAACAGTTATCCTCAAACAATATTTGCAATTCCTGAAATCAAAAAAAAAAAACGCGCTGGCATAAGGATCATAAACAGATCCCTCAAATATTTAACGAGTATCATGATCATGCAGATCAAATAAGGGAAGAATTGTACAACACACATTCCAAAGGAGGAATTGTTAGAATACCAGCAAGCAATGTCGCTGATGGCTGAAAAATTCGGTTATACTAAACAAACCCTTTACATCGTCTGTTATTTTTCACTATGACTATGAGAGAACCAATACGAAGCGTCACTAATTAATACAGTGAAAACACGAAATTGAAAACTCAAGTTCCAATAATCGGTATACTCACAAGACATGCCAACCAAGGACGCTTGGATCCATATTTGTCCGAGCTTTAATTGAGCGTCCTAGACATGCATAAGACCGTGTCAAGAAGGAAGTTAAATTTGGAAACACCATGCTTAAGTAGCAATTATCAGATGCATAAAACTCTTAAAATCCATACCAAATTTTAGCAGAGATACCTCCAATCACAGACCTGCTGCAAAACTTCTCAAGCAGAGTTCCCAAACATAAGATATATGTACTACATACATTTTAATCAGTGTACCAGCTGCATCTGTACACTGTACTGTATGGCCCTTCAATACCACCCTATAAATCTGACCTCTCTTGTACATGATATATGATACTGCTATACGGTATACTCCTTCCAAACACACTAATTTGGATGACGAAGGCTTGAAAACATATTTGGTAGAGCGACCCCATTAACTTGGAGGAAGTTACAACAAACCATCTGGTGGGATTTGCGACCTAGTAAACAAAACTAACCTAAATTGGGTTGATGTATAAATGGAGGCGACCTTGGATAAGAAACACGAGAAACTCTGAACATGAGTTAGCAAACTAAACATACAACTGTATATACATACATATCAGGAAAGACATGATATCAATAAAACCCAGGGAGTAAATGAAATTCAATTAAAGGAAGTCATGATTAGTAAATCAATCACACCCGACGTAAGTTAATGCTATAACTTAACAACCGAAAATAAATGTTGGGATCTCAATGGTGATAATCCCTGAATACTTACCACTAGTTGGTGGATACACACAAGAAATAATAATGAGAAAGTAACAAAGGATTACGGGACCCAGAAAAGATGAACTTGGAAAACAAAATAACGTGTAAGGCAGATAGAAGTGAGAAAAAAAATCAGACAAACATTTATGAGAAGGAAAATGTCAGGAGAAAATCAAATATTTATGAATAATTGGGCATTGAAATTTGGAAATTTTGAATAAGATTAACGACTTAATGGAGGAACTGATTAATGGACTAAGATCGGTGAGGAGTCATGTTGTAAGTTCAGATATTAGTCTGCAAGTGTTGAGGATAATAGTAATAACATGAGAGTTGGGAAATATACAACTGTATACCCAATTGACTAACACAAAGATTTATGAGACCACAGGTATATAGGAAACAAACATGAACATACCTACATATGGTTCAAGGATTAGGAAGTGAAGAGCTGGTGTAACACCCCATCCAACATTAATACACTTACAATAAACTGCAGCGGAAAAACAAACCTCATCACGTTACTTAACTCGTTGGTGTTACACGCCGTTAGCCACCCACGTGGCTAACAAGGCTAATCCATTTACATTGTACCGGTCTGATGGGCTAAATCCCCGAGCGACTACACATTATTATCCCTTTCCATTAACAACAAACATACACCTTTCAACTATACCGAGTACTTATAAACTGATGCCGATAACAATTTCGGTCTTACTACACCTACTGTGTATATACACTTAAATGATTACCCAAGTACAATGTCTACCCCGTCCTACTCTCGAACGGCTTCCAGCTCCTTGTACCTGAAATAGGAAAAGAAGAGAAAGGGTGGCCCCCAAGGGGCTCAGCACCTTTGCTGGTATGGTAATCCCGCAGCCCACATGCTACCGGGCCACGCACAACTAATTGTCGTCTTAGCATGCGATTAATTATATTTAATCATGCATGCAACTGTAAACACACAACACATAATCATTTCGCCTCAACGGGCTCAACAAACGGATAATATATCCTTACTAGATAAGTCACTCATGGTATTCATTATCCCTAGAGTGTTCCTCCTCTAATGGAGCTACTTCCTTAATAGACGTCACTTACCCTTAATTCGGGTTATCCTTAAACGCCTCTTATCACAAACTGGGATTCATTTCCATGATCCACACACTACATATCTTACGACATATAACGCTCCTCACATAACAAAACATAACAACACTTTGCACGTTTCAACGTGTACATCATAACATCGAAATAGATATTGCATCACCAACAAAATACATACATAACGGGAATGGTTCTCTTAGGAACCGACCCAAACATTGTTATTAACACTGGTGAGCCTAGAGAATGTTGCTAGTCTCATGATAAGCTCGTTACATAACTCGTTACCGTCTCGTTAAATGAACGGATAACTTAACACAAGGTGTCTCGGATATAGTGATCCAAGCACACCGAACAAACATAACATAGTATGCCCCTGTGGCCCGACGTGAGTCAGTAATAGCCTTGGTTAAGCTAAAGGGAAGGTTGGGAACCAAATTGGAAAACAACCATAACATACGGAGAGGATCGAACCTGCTATGACAACGACCCCCATACTCACACGCGTGGCCGGAACAGACCGGACTCCTCACTTCCCCCCGTTAGCACTTGTCAGAAGTTCATCATTGAACTTAGTTAAACAATCACAACATTGGGTTAAGTCTTGTTAGACACACACAAGGGAAGGGAGAGTCATACATTCACACACAAACATCACACACAAACATCACATAACTAACTCACGCATAGCCGTGGTTAGAACGTTCCTTAGGTCGGAAACGTTGTTACCAGATACTGTTCTCCTACGTTTACCTAATAGTGGTTAACTAGCCCTTCAAGCGCATTCAAGGTTACCGGTATCGGCACGTAAACATACAACAACAATAACGACTGTAAACTCGTTTCATGATTTATCTTATAACGGGGCAAACATACAAAAACACATTGGCATACAAGCCGGTGTAATCCGGTAGGACACAGGTTGCAAGAAAACCATACCTGTCACCGGAGTCCACTTTATCACGTCCACTTATGTTCCTCGAGCAATTCTCGAACAACAGATAACATTACATATACTTTTATTAACTTCGGGGTAACATGATTGTTTAATGTCTAATGCTTATAACTTTCCCCCCGTTAACTTAGTTACATAACTTCACTTTTTAACTTGTTTTACTTTCACATTTTATTCAATTTTCACCCACTTAATTGTCATTAAAACTCACCTAACAAGTCCTTAACAACCTCATAACATCATTAACCATCAATCCCCATCATTACACATCATTTCCATACCTTAAACAATGTTTTGGTCCATACAACGCCTTGTCCGAACTTGTGTCCGGACTTCCCAAGTTCGGACACCGTTCGAGACTCTATGGGTGCAAATTGGTGAATGTCCGAACTTGCGTCCGGACTTCCCAAGTTCGGACGCTGCTCGAGGCCAAACCAGAGAAATAAATAGGTGTGTCCGAACTTCCCATGTTCGGACGGTAGTTCGGACGCTGTTCGAAGATCAGAATATTCAAGCGCACACAGGCACGTCCGAACGTCCACATTCGGACGGTAGTTCGGACAGCCAAGAACTTCACTTTCCAAGCTTTGTTTCATCTATTCTCTTCATCCATTGACTACCCAAGCTTCATACATGAACTTAGGCATATTCTAATACTAGAATATCACTTTGATTCACCTTAAAACATTGTCCAACTTGTTACTCAATCTTCTTATCAAATCTCTTAACACTTGTAACATTTCCTTTTTGTTTTCCAAGTGGTGTTTCACCTTAAATGACCACTACACTAAAATGCTTCCTCACCTTCATAACATCATCTCCCAAGCACCCTTACTACTAACCAAATCCTCTTTTCACAACTTCTTGAATTCCTTCCTCAAAACCTTACCTAAACATCATTTATTCCCTGGATACCAACATTACCTAAACCTTAAACAAACTTCTCCAAGACTTAAATACATTCTCAAAACACACCTTGAATTCCTAGAACTTCCAAGATAACACCTAAATCCTTGCATCACTCTAAATCACCTTAATACATGTTTTCTTCCCAAGTAAAACATTTGTTCACCTTTAACACTTCCTAGTTCACCGAAACTCACTTAAAACACTTAGAACCTCTTATACATTTTCCAAATTTTGCCATAGCTTCTCTTGTATATACTCACATCCAAACACTTAGGTTTTTACCTTATTTCATTCAAGAACACCTAAAATCCATCAAACACATTTTTATACACAAACTTCACACATTTAGCACTACATCACAATATAGTGCATAACTTAAATTGCTTGGCACTTAGGCCCTTAAACAACATGGCTCTTAGGCCCTTAAATTGCATAAACCTTAAACACTGAATTTCCACAATATATAAGCCTTTGACCTGCAATTACACACAACAATACATATGCCCTTAATAAACTCCTTGAGAGCATTTCACTAGGTCATTCACCTTTGGCTCCTTAGATCATTTTAACAAGCAATATAAGCTCATTTCTCCTAAGGCATTATACCACATTAGGTTAGTATGTTTACCTCTTTTCCACAAAAACTTCTTTCTTGTTTCCTCTTAAAACCGGTAAGGCATTTCTTCCTTGTCAACTACTAAACAATATACCAACATTGAAATGAGTATATAAGCTTTATGCTTCATCTCATTGTAAACCCTAGGTTTACATTATTTCAAAAACATTAATGTAGTTGTTTTACCTTGATCTTTGAAGGGAGTTTGAATATCTATGAAGAGAGGACTCCACCTAGTCCATAAGAGATTGGAATGAAGCTAGAACAAAGTCACACAAAGAGTTCCATCAATGAGCTTTTCGGTCACACACAAAACATGGAGGAAACTTGATTTTCTTGAGATTCCTTACCTAGAAGCAAAGGAGATCAATAATATGTGGAAAGACAAGCTCAAGCTCCTTCAATGGTGGAACTCCATGGCACCGAAATGGGGCTCTTGAAGTTTTGAGAAGATAGAAATGAAGAGCTTGATGAGAGGAAGAGATTGGTGGTGTTTGTTTTTGATTTGGATAAGTGAGCTAGATTTTACAAGAGATTAAAGATGGACTTCCATGGTGGTGGTGCTGTATTACCGTGAGAGAACAGCAAGAAGGGAGGAAGGAGAAGGTTGGAACCGTGTGAAATGAGAAGGAAGGGAGAATGAAGATAGACTTGCTTTTTAGAAGATATTTGTAACTTATAAAGCAAATAGTACCTTAACTAGTCATTCTTTACTTATTTGATATGTTAACAAGAGTGGTGAGTCATCACACTTAAAAACCGGCCCCCCTTTTAGTTAGAAGGGTATAATAGTCTTTGTTGACCAATTTAATTACTTATAACAATATATGTTACAAACTAGCATATAAAAATCACTATTCACAAAAACAAGGCACATAGAAGTGAAATTTTTGATTTCCCATTGATATAGACTTCCAAGTGTGATACTATATAGTACACATGTTAATTAAAGAGTAATGATGGACATTTAGCCATTCAAAACTCATTTACAAGACAATTTTTCAAAAACGTGCTTTAAGACTCCTTAAAGCACATTTTGTGTTTTAACTTGTTTTCAAGCTTGGTTTTCTTTGGTAATGATTTAATATGTTCATTAACATATTTATAAGGTATAGATATGACCTTTAGGTCTTATACAAATTTATCCCAAGCTTAGAGCACATTTTGCTCTTATTGACTTTAAGGTATTTTCTTGTGTTTTGTTGATTTCATTGTCTACCAAGGTTTCCTAAGGACTTAATTAGCCTTATTAAATCATACTTGAATATTATTAAGTCTTGGTAGGCTCTTGGGTCCTAACCAAGTTCACTCATAGCTTAGAGCATGTTTTTGCTCAAACCGTGTCTTAGTGTTTTATTGCATTTACTATGGTTTAAATTGTTCACTGATGTTTCTAAGGCACTTTTTAGCCTTTACATACCATAGTTTAATATTTAAACCACATATCAAGGTTGGGGTATTTCAATCTACCCCCCTTAAAAGAACTTCGTCCTCGAAGTTCACATTTCCACGCATCATTGGGTTAGAATACGGGAACTTCTTTCGAATAAATTTTCATTACCAAACACACTTTGCATCACAACCTCGGAATTAATGGTCCGGGTAAACATTCACATCCATACATAACATAACAATTCACATGATAACCTCAGACTCAATGGTCCGGGTATCTTAACAACATTTACACATACATACAACCCCTTTGACTCACTGGTCTTGGGTAATATAACAACCTTTAGACACATAGGTCTATGTAACACAACACATTTAGACTCATAGGTCTTAATAGCATACACTTTTAGAACTCGAGGTCAAATAACATTTATTACACATACCACACAACATGTCATAGCATGTATAACAATCAAAAATATCTTTGATATACACTGTGATCCCGCAGGACCCGGTCGCGATGGACACCTTCCGTCCCCGTGCCTTTGGGAGGTCAAAACAATCACTTAAATTTGAAAATTTTCCTTGTGAGGTTAAGTAAGAGAACTTTAATTATGTAAAGAATCTATCGACGTTTTATAAATACCAATCCAAAATCCTTTTTAAAAACCACACAACTCCAAGTCTAACTTATGCTTTTTGTTTCTTTTCTTAGTGTGGTTATTTGTGACCACTTATAGGGAGCTTCAAGAATCATCCAACCCTGATGTGATCAGCATCAGTGTCGAACTATCCTTCCACTCCAATTGTGTTCGGCTTCCCTTGACATGCAAATCAAGTTCCACCTCCCACTTCATTTCAAGCATCAAATAAATCACTTTCTAATTTTCTCTCTTTTAAATCATTCTAGTCATGATCATAACATCTCCAAGGATAGAACTCCGTCTATCAGTTACCTCACTCACTTTAATCCTGTTGCCTAGGGAATCTTATTCTCACTAGGTTCATGTCGGTATCATGCCCTTTATTGAATCACTATATAGTTATATACACATATATTTTATCAAAATACAACACACAATTTCACATTTATACACTGTCGGGGTTGTTCCCCCGGGAGTTTCTCTACTCCCACACTTGTACTATCACTCACAACTGTTAATAATCAACACACTTATCACAATGGTATTCGCATCTTCTGTGCGCAATTACCACAATTAAACCATGAATGAATGTGTATGTTTACGTAACACACACACCAATCATCAAAACAATAATTTTGTGCTATGCACAATATAAGTCACATACACTACGTACACTTGTACGGTAATATACACTAAGTGGTTTTGCGCTCTTCCCCCCTTAAAAGGGATTACGCCCACGTAATCAATCACTAAACATTGGCTTAAATGTTCTGCCGTCGTGAAGTGTTTTAACTTCCACGCGGCCTATTACACAATGGATTCTGATTAGAGGATCTTAACCATATTGGCGGTTTAGTTCCTAAACCAAGAATTCTCATTGGAGTTTGTTTAAACTCTTAGTTGGTTTCGATTCTGGCCTGTTAGGCTTCTAGGCGTTAATAATTAGCCATTCGCTCATGTTCACCATGTACATTCAACACTTGAATCACTGGCTCACTAGTTTCTGCTGCGAAACTCTAATAACTGTAGAGCTTAGTTGCTCCATTTGTTATTCTTACTGTATTGTACATCCCCAATTGTGACCTTCATCTTGGTAACAATGGTTTCTCAACCGACGCGTGATATCTCTTACCGTTAGCGAATTCGGTGAGTTATAAACTTTCTATCCACTTCCATAACAACTTACTGTGTATACAGCTATGTATTTCACAATGATTGACTTGTTTCCTTCCGACTTACTGTCGGTTGAGATTGAGCTACTACCTAGTATGTAGTGCTCTCTCAGCTATTTACAACATTTGTGGTATATTCCATACCGCTATTTGGCAGTTAGTGCTACTGTAGTCACTTACTGTTAATCATGCCTCCACATTTGCTTCACAATTAACATGTTTCCAATTCTTAGCTATCCCCCGTTCATTACTGCACAAGTGCAATACCAAAACACTCAGTCATACAGAGTGCAGAGGCGTAAACTCTTGACAGTAAATCCCTTATGTGATTCGCAATGGAATTCACACTGAGTTTCCTTATCACATAGTACCGACCATTGGCTTATTGCCCAGTCTGTGTATCATCACTTGCTTGCATGTCCATTGAGTTTAACCCATAACTGGTCTTATCCGCCACAACACTTATACAACGGTCGCTTACTGCGCACCGTGCTTGTTGTATAACACTAACTTACATCGTATTTACTGTCACATTAACTTCCACGCATATACTTATATCATTCGTATTATGGTTCATCACTCATTTGGATGACTACTGAATGCTCCTTGAGCGTCGATCATTCGAGTCACAAGCCGACATTATTCAGCTCGGTGTTTCACTTTATACACATACTACTAAGCTAATTGCTCTCTTTCAATAATAACATCGTCCATCCTTAACATATTTCCTGAACTTGATTCACATAACTACCGCCCTGCGGTGTCCACAATATCGAGAGGTATCCCCACTCTTAATGCAGTGGTTCGTTTACCACTCTATCACTTATACAACATAAACTTCTACCATCAATCGAATTATATACATATCTTTCTTATGGCTTATAAGCCTTATTTGCCTTGAGCTGGGCTCATTGTAGGCTGTCCACGCACATGTACTTCCCTGTACAATATTACATGGTTAGAGGTTGTATTGGGCTCCATGACAAGGTCGTTGCATCACGTTTCCTTTCACGGAATGCCCCTTAGGTTTGTCAGTCCGTCCCTGACAACTTATATCTAAACTGGGTGTTAGTTTCAACCCTTATGTTTCTGTCACGACATTTCGTGCAACACTTGTTGATGCCAACACCCTTCAAGGATTGCTCCTGGGTGTTACTAAGTTATGCCATTACGTCTGGTTCACACTTATGGTATATTCAGTTAGCCACGCCGTTTGCGTTCTTAACTGGCTTATTATCCTCTTCTGTGAAGATCAACATTTCCTGGTAGTGTAGGTACTCATTCTGGGAGTTTCATCCCGTTCATTGCACATTAATGTGTCCACATTAGGCATCTGCCTTGCCATGCACAGGCTGGGTCTCCGTTCCAGCTATTATGTTTATCCCTGAGGATCCTAAGTCATATACGATGTCTTTACATTCAGTTAGTGCACTTCGCACCTCCTGACTCTTAAACATTTCCTTGAAAGGAATTCACTAATTCCTTTAGTCTCGTTAACTTAACTGAGTTCCTTAACTTCAACCATTCATGGTAATCCTTAGTTCTTGTTTTGATTTATACTGCTAACCGTAGACGGAGTCGACGACTACTTCCCGTGTTCGGACTTCACTGTTATACATAGTGGGGTACCATACTGATACATTGCTACTTACCCAACTAACCCATAAGTAGGTCTGTCAGGCCCACAAGCTCCTCACGGAGTGCGGTCGTCCCACAATTCGGTTGGTACACTCGTAATGTCCGTCACACGCCTAGGTGAAGTATTCTGTTGTCAACTCCCTTATATTGTCCCGTGACAATATTCATTCCATGCTTCCCGAACTTAATCGAGGGAAAGTTTATTCATTGTTGAATTCTTATCAACTGCCCTTGGTTTTACTGGTTTGGTTTAGAAGAAGGTTAGAAAGAAGTATTGGTTTGAAAGAAAATCTGGTTTTTGAAAAGAAAAGGGTTTGAATAAATCTGGGTTGAAAGAAAATTTTCATGGTTTCACAACATCTTCTTACCTTAACCAAGTCTAGCTTCTTGCTGACTGGTGTACTTACAATTACAGGGGTTAGGCTAACAGGCCCTTCCACTGTTATGACGATCACATTTAACTTTCTAGTACTTTACTAAGTACTTTGTAGTGGTTATAAATTTCCCGAACAGCCCTGTTATAGCAGCACTTGCTATGGCAAGTGCGCCATGCTAACTGGCTATCGGTTTAACACATGCCGGTTATGGTATTGTTTTTACCCATACTGTCATCAGTGGCCTTGTTGGCCCTCACTGATCTTACTGCCTTGATAATAACTCTTCTGGGTGACTCACTGTCTTCACATGACGATCATCAACTAGGGTGTTTCCCATTCTGGGAGACCCCTTTTTCTTAGTATTGTTATCTTTATAGCCCGTTCCACGTATTTGGGCTCTACGTTGTAGTTCCCTTGCCGGTTGGTACACCGTTGGTGTATTATTTATCAACTGTGGTCCCGTAGACACTCGTCTCGGGTTTCACTAATCCACTTCTTGCCTGTTGCACGTCGGTGCGTTGCAAGCTGGTTACTCTCGATTGCTTGCATGTTGACCCAGGTTGCCGGAAATTCTATTCTCTTATACACAAAATCTTCATTCTTCGCTATTAATGCGGTAACATTGTTCAGATGGAGACCGTCTCCGGGATTCCCAATTTTCGGGATCTACCGTAGACAGGTCCTCCGTACCCTAAAGGTATTTAATAACAGCCAGATCGGGTATTCCCGAGTATGAGAGGACTTTCATCTCTTGGCGTGTTTCCCAAGTTATAAAACAGGGGTTGTGGAGGGCGGGTGGATATAGTAGGTTTTCAGTATTCAGTGGTAGTTCCTAACTAGCGTATCTCTCACGCTATCACTCAACCCTTAACCCAAAGTACTAAATCCTAACTCGGTACTTCCTAAGCTCGGTAATTCAGTCATCAGAGCGATACTTCGCTCTGATACCACTTTTTGTAACACCCCATCCAACATTAACACACTTACAATAAACTGCAGCGGAAAAAACAAACCTCATCACGTTACTTAACTCGTTGGTGTTACACGCCGTTAGCACCCACGTGGCTAACAAGGCTAATCCATTTACATTGTACCGGTCTGATGGGCTAAATCCCCGAGAGACTACACATTATTATCCCTTTCCATTAACAACAAACATACACCTTTCAACTATACCGAGTACTTATAAAACTGATGCCGATAACAATTTCGGTCTACACCTACTGTATATACACTTAAATGATTACCCAAGTACAATGTCTACCCCGTCCTACTCTCGAACGGCTTCCAGCTCCTTGTACCTGAAATAGGAAAATAAGAGAAAGGGTGGCCCCCAAGGGGCTCAGCACCTTTGCTGGTATGGTAATCCGCAGCCCACATGCTACCGGCCACGCACAACTAATTGTCGTCTTAGCATGCGATTAATTATATTTAATCATGCATGCAACTGTAAAACACAACAACATAATCATTTCGCCTCAACGGGCTCAACAAATGGATAATATATCCTTACTAGATAAGTCACTCATGGTATTCATTATCCCTAGAGTGTTCCTCCTCTGGAGCTACTTCCTTAATAGACGTCACTTACCCTTAATTCGGGCTTAAAGCCTCTTATCACCAAAACTGGGATTCATTTCCATGATCCACACATACATATCTTACGACATATAACGCTTCCACATAAAAATATAACAACACTTTGCACGTTTCAACGTGTTCATAACATCAAAATAGATATTGCATCACCAACAAAATACATACATAACGGGAATGGTTCTCTTAGGAACCGACCCCAAACATTGTTATTAACACTGGTGAGCCTAGAGAATGTTGCTAGTCTCATGATAAGCTCGTTACAAACTCGTTACCGTCTCGTTAATGAACGGATAACTTAACACAAGGTGTCTCGGATATAGTGATCCGCACACCGAACAACATAACATAGTATGCCCCTGTGGCCCGACGTGAGTCAGTAATAGCTTGGTTAAGCTAAAGGGAAGGTGGGAACCAAATTGGAAAACAACCAACAACCGGAGAGGATCGAACCTGCTATGACAACGACCCCCATACTCACACGCGTGGCCGGAACAGACCGGACTCCTCACTTCCCCCCGTTAGCACTTGTCAGAAGTTCATCATTGAACTTAGTTAAACAATCACAACATTGGGTTAAGTCTTGTTAGACACACACAAGGGAAGGGAGAGTCATACATTCACACACAAACATCACACACAAACATCACATAACTAACTCACGCATAGCCGTGGTTAGAACGTTCCTTAGGTCGGAAACGTTGTTACCAGATACCGTTCTCCTACGTTTACCTAATAGTGGTTAACTAGCCCTTCAAGCGCATTCGAGGTTACCGGTATCGGCACGTAAACATACAACAACAATAACGACTGTAAACTCGTTTCATGATTTATCTTATAACGTGGCAAACATACAGAAACACATTGGCATACAAGCCGGTGTAATCCGGTAGGACACAGGTTGCAAGAAAACCATACCTGTCACCGGAGTCCACTTTATCACGTCCACTTATGTTCCTCAAGCAATTCTCGAACAACTGATAACATTACATATACTTTTATTAACTTCGGGGTAACATGATTGTTTAATGTCTAATGCTTATAACTTTCCCCCCGTTAACTTAGTTACATAACTTCACTTTTTAACTTGTTTTACTTTCACATTTTATTACAATTTTCACACACCCACTTAATTGTCATTAAAACTCACCTAACAAGTCCTTAACAACCTCATAACATCATTAACCATCAATCCCCATCATACACATCATTTCCATACCTTAAACAATGTTTTTGGTCCATACAGCGCCTTGTCCGAACTTGTGTCCGGACTTCCCAAGTTCGGACACCGTTCGAGACTCTATGGGTGCAAATTGGTGAATGTCCGAACTTGCGTCCGGACTTCCCAAGTTCGGACGCTGCTCGAGGCCAAACTAGAGAAATAAATAGGTGTGTCCGAACTTCCCATGTTCGGACGGTAGTTCGGACGCTGTTCGAAGATCAGAATATTCACGCGCACACAGGCACGTCCGAACGTCCACATTTGGACGGTAGTTCGGACAGCCAAGAACTTCACTTTCCAAGCTTTGTTTCATCTATTCTCTTCATCCATTGACTACCCAAGCTTCATACATGAACTTAGGCATATTCTAATACTAGAATATCACTTTGATTCACCTTAAAACATTGTCCAACTTGTTACTCAATCTTCTTATCAAATCTCTTAACACTTGTAACATTTCCTTTTTGTTTTCCAAGTGGTGTTTCACCTTAAATGACCACAACACTAAAATGATTCCTCACCTTCATAACATCATCTCCCAAGCATTTCCTCTTACTAACCAAATCCTCTTTTCACAACTTCTTGAATTCCTTCCTCAAAACCTTACCTAAACATCATTTATCCCTGGATACCAACATTACCTAAACCTTAAACAAACTTCTCCAAGACTTAATACATTCTCAAAACACACCTTGAATTCCTAGAACTTCCAAGATAACACCTAAATCCTTGCATCACTCTAAATCACCTTAATACATGTTTTCTTCCCAAGTAAAACATTTGTTCACCTTTAACACTTCCTAGTTCACACCGAAACTCACTTAAAACACTTAGAACCTCTTATACATTTTCCAAATTTTGCCATAGCTTCTCTTGTATATACTCACATCCAAACACTTAGGTTTTTACCTTATTTCATTCAAGAACACCTAAAATCCATCAAACACATTTTTATACACAAACTTCACACATTTAGCACTACATCACAATATAGTGCATAACTTAAATTGCTTGGCACTTAGGCCCTTAAACAACATGGCTCTTAGGCCCTTAAATTGCATAAACCTTAAACACTGAATTTCCACAATATATAAGCCTTTGACCTGCAATTACACACAACAATACATATGCCCTTAATAAACTCCTTGAGAGCATTTCACTAGGTCATTCACCTTTGGCTCCTTAGATCATTTTAACAAGCAATATAAGCTCATTTCTCCTAAGGCATTATACCACATTAGGTTAGTATGTTTACCTCTTTTCCACACAAACTTCTTTCTTGTTTCCTCTTAAAACCGGTAAGGCATTTCTTTCCTTGTCAACTACTAAACAATATACCAACATTGAAATGAGTATATAAGCTTTATGCTTCATCTCATTGTAAACCCTAGGTTTACATTATTTCAAAAACATTAATGTAGTTGTTTTACCTTGATCTTTGAAGGGAGTTTGAATATCTATGAAGAGAGGACTCCACCTAGTCCATAAGAGATTGGAATGAAGCTAGAACAAAGTCACACAAAGAGTTCCATCAATGAGCATTTTCGGTCACACACAAAACATGGAGGAAACTTGATTTTTCTTTGAGATTCCTTACCTAGAAGCAAAGGAGATCAATAATATGTGGAAAGACAAGCTCAAGCTCCTTCAATGGTGGAACTCCATGGCACCGAAATGGGGCTCTTGAAGTTTTGAGAAGATAGAAATGAAGAGCTTGATGAGAGGAAGAGATTGGTGGTGTTTGTTTTTGATTTGGATAAGTGAGCTAGATTTTACAAGAGATTAAAGATGGACTTCCATGGTGGTGGTGCTGTATTACCGTGAGAGAACAGCAAGAAGGGAGGAAGGAGAAGGTTGGAACCGTGTGAAATGAGAAAGGAAGGGAGAATGAAGATAGACTTGCTTTTTAGAAGATATTTGTAACTTATAAAGCAAATAGTACCTTAACTAGTCATTCTTTACTTATTTGATATGTTAACAAGTGGTGAGTCACCACACTTAAAAACCGGCCCCCCTTTTAGTTAGAAGGGTATAAGTCTTTGTTGACCAATTTAATTACTTATAACAATATGTTACAAACTAGCTTATAAAAATCACTATTCACAAAAACAAGGCACATAGAAGTGAAATTTTTGATTTCCCATTGATATAGACTTCCAAGTGTGATACTATATAGTACACATGTTAATTAAAGAGTAATGATGGACATTTAGCCATTCAAAACTCATTTACAAGACAATTTTTCAAAAACGTGCTTTAAGACTCCTTAAAGCACATTTTGTGTTTTAACTTGTTTTCATGCTTGGTTTTCTTTGGTAATTGATTTAATATGTTCATTAACATATTTATAAGGTATAGATATGACCTTTAGGTCTTATACAAATTTATCCCAAGCTTAGAGCACATTTTGCTCTTATTGACTTTAAGGTATTTTCTTGTGTTTTGTTTGATTTCATTGTCTACCAAGGTTTCCTAAGGACTTAATTAGCCTTATTAAATCATACTTGAATATTATTAAGTCTTGGTAGGCTCTTTGGGTCCTAACCAAGTTCACTCATAGCTTAGAGCATGTTTTTGCTCAAACCGTGTCTTAGTGTTTTATTGCATTTACTATGGTTTAAATTGTTCACTGATGTTTCTAAGGCACTTTTTAGCCTTTACATACCATAGTTTAATATTTAAACCACATATCAAGGTTTGGGGTATTTCAGCTGGTAATGCAAGGAGGATATAAATGCATGTACTAGTGTATTATTAAACTTATTGGAATACTCATATGGGAACCTATATATATAATCAAGAGGGTTATAATACCCGAGTATATATATACAGCTAAGAATCTGAACGATTAGTCTGAAGGCTTAGATTTTAATACTAATCCATCAATTGATTACTAGATGACTAGAAACGAATGGGATAAGAATCCAAATGTGAATAATTGTTTGATCATGTAAATCGGACGTACAAAGTTGAACTCGACCCTGGCAAGGTCAAGTGACACCGAGCACAAATTGGGGGTGAAGGGGTAGTCCAACACTTACGCTGATCACGTCAGTGTTGGATGATCCTCGAAACCCCCTTCAAGTGGTCACATAAACTACAAATAGGTGGAAAATTTTATAAGCTGGAATAGAAAGTTGCCAAGGAAGCGAGGTTGATGTCAGATAATACAAGAGTGTAAAATACATTGATACATGATTCGAAACTTGGAGGGTAAACACATGGGTATACGGGTATGTGGAGACTTGAAATGAGGTGATGTTACTAACCTATTAGATAATACAAAAAAATATATGTACTACCGCAATCCAATCCAATATATAATCGGTAGTAGTCAATTACTTTAGTTCCTGGCAGAACATAATAATGACGATAGACCTTGTGACGAAGCCAAGCTAATCAGCAAGCTGTTGCTTGATACAATAACAAGAATAACGATGACGGTAAGAAAAGTAAACACCCCATGTTACAAGGTTTGCAAACGTAAAGACTTATAACATGTACAATTGAGGTCAACCGGCAATGTCAAGGCCATGGTTTGGCTGAAAAATGAAGGTTACTTGAAGACGAAGAAAAGCCTAATTGGTTGTACACGTTAAGGTATAAAATAAGCAACAATACTAAAATAAGTAACAACAGCACATTCGCAACACAAAGAATACTAAGCTCTAAACATTCACTACAGAGCGTACACGAATATAAACCTAAAGGTCAGCCAAAAGAAACAATACCAACGCTTAAAAGCGCACTAAACACATGAACATCTGACCTCCAAAGAAAATGGATAGACAAATCACAACCCGTTAGGTCCGTGTATAAATTGAAATACCCCATGTAAGTCAAGAGACCTACACTCCTAAATTATTAAGGTGCAAGTAAGCCATGAACTACATTGAAAGGAATAGGATAAGAAAACTAAACCCGAAAACAGAGTCGCACAGCAGAAGCTGGTGGACCGTCTCTCACATCTTCCAGTTGATTAACAAAACCCCAATCCGTCGGTAAACCGGTATGAATACCAATAAAGGCCTTTTGATACAAAAACCAAGCCATTTACATGGTTAGGATCTATGATGGAATAATAGTGAGAGCTACATTGCATAGAAATGAAATTACTCCAGGATACTTAAACATCTTGAACAAAAGTTCAAGAATGATATAGTGGGGATTACGTGGGCGTAATCCATTTTTAAGGGGGGTAGGCGTGTTTCGCTTTTGCAGTGCTGTTGTTCGTTTGATGTGTTTGGATTTGTGACGCTTTTGCGGTGCTGTTGTTCGTTTGATGTGTTTGGATTTGTGACGCTATGCGTGTTTGAACTGTGTTTGGATTGTGATGCTATGTGTGTGATCTGTGTATGAGTTGTTTTGGATGCATTGTGGTTAGGAATGAACGACTTGTTTTCTGGAGTACATATATGAATATTACTGGATACTGGTACACTGGAATATTATTGAGAACTTGGTGAAGCCCCAGACGTGGCGTGGTGCTTATAAGCACAAATGGTGGATTAGAACTATGAATTTTGCGGGACATGATCCCTCGGCTAGTGATAACGAATTTGGGACTTGATCCCTGTGAGTGGCCAAAACACGAACATTAATTAACGAGATAAGACTTCGGGTCAAAGTCTCTTTAAGGGGGGGTGTTGAAACACCCCTACTAATTAAAATACAGGAAATCGTGAATATGTTCAATAACCGGTCACATTAATATGACCACGGTATAACATATAACCTACGATACTAAGGGATATACATATGTCCGTTAATATAAACAAGTCATAATGTAACAAACGTATTGGCGCTCGGTGGTTTCTGACATCAATCCATGCAATTGAGCAAAATAAATTTATTCACGTTAGGACATTATACACGAAATAAGTGTATTCCGTTATGCAATCCGAAACATTTCCGTGTTTCATTGACACATAATAGTTGTACTAAATAACCTTTTAACGCAAAGGTAATCCCTTGATTCAAATATTAAACTAGTTACTTATGCATTACTAATCTCTCACACAGCATTATGTTAATTTCGTCCCTGTTCGGACGGTTGCCTCTTGTCTCCTGTTTCACGCGAGTCTGTTGCCCCAAGGAATAGACCATGCTACCCTTTCTCTCTTTCCCAGGCATACGGTTTCCCAGCTTTTCATGAAAAGAAAACGTCCCCGCCCTTTTGCGTGTTGGGTTCCGATGGAGAGCCCCATTTAACCCTTTTGCCTTCTCCCCATGCTCTGGTCAAGTCCCGTTGTCTCCTCCCGGTTGAGATTGCTTCTCTAATCTTCCCATTTACGAGTTCCCAAGTCGTCCCGGTTGAAACCCCGTTAAATCCTCCCACTGTTTCCTGATGCGGAGGTCGGAGGAGGAACTTCGAGCGTTTTGGAACGGTTGGAGCATGGTAAGTCAACCCCACCTTCTTGTAACCCTGAATCGTTGCCATGTAATTTCCAGTTGTTCGTTGGCGACTCAGTTCCTTTCATAACTCAACCCTGTGGTCTTCTCTTTGCATGTCCGAGTTTGGGAGTAACTCCCTGTTGCGAAAGCCTGAAACGGGTGTGGTTTAGCGAGGCAAACAATGGCCAAACCCATTCTTCTTCTTCCATCGGTAAGTTGTCCGAGATGCCCTGAGTTACTCCTTCAGTCTTCCATGAATTTTTCTAATGCAAGTTCTCCTCTTGCTCCTTGTTCATGTCCAAGTTCTGTGCCCAAATTCCTGAGAAAACCGGAACGAGTTCACGTGAACGGACAAGGGTACCAAGGACACTCAATAACCCACGCCATCTCCGTTTATGTCTATCGCAAGGTAAAGTGCCACCGGTTCTGTTTATTTCCTTGTCTTCTGCTTCCTTTTCCCTACTCTGCTCCGGCCGAAAACTCCATGCTCAATCCCTCTAAACTTCTTGTTCTTCTTTCGTTTAACCCCTGCATGCAAGCCTGCTTGTTGGATCGTTGAGAGGTGGTGAATAATTCCCTCCCTGAGCTCTCGAAGACCTCCGCAAGGTTGCGCCAAATAAGTGCCCAGAAGCCCATCGCCAAACGGTCCCCCAAAATCAGATGCAAGGTGAGGCCACTCACTGCTATGACTTCCTTACCCTCTGTTCTTGATACACCCACTAACTCGAAATTCCTCTCTTGTGCATTCCGGTTGTAAAGTGAAGTTTCTTTGCCAAATCGCCCATCAAAATCTGAAAAGAAACCCAAGGAGTAGCCCCTCCTGAGTAAGGTAAACAGTCCGGAAAATCTTACCAACTAATGCTTAATATTTCAATCTAAAATGAGCAGTGAATTGACCAGGGCATTTGCTTCTGTCTAGGTGCAAAGGTAGACCAAAGAGTACCAAGGAGACTGCCCAGCAAAAACAACCCCAAAACCCCAAGGTGGTAACCCAAACTCATACCCTAAACCTACGCTTAACCTTGTGTAAAATTCTGATGAAGTTTTCTTGATTAATCTGGTAACATTGAGCTAGGAAAAAAAAGAAAAAAAAGAAAAATAAAATAAGAAGTGTGTGCTGTGATGTTAATACTCAGGCGAAACAGGTGGTCTAAACACCCAGTTTTAATAGTTTAAAATGTGCTTGAGAGTTACCGAAAACAGTAGGGGAGATCCATGGTTATTAAGCTATTAACTACTAAACTAAATCAGATTATATGATGGTTTGGTGAACTAGCAGAGAGGAGGTTTTGAGAGCTATTACTGAGTGGTAGTTCTTGTTCTGGTTGCCATGAAGTTGTGGTGTTATCCTGGAAAGTTTGGGTGTTTGTGACCTGTGAATAATGCTAAGAGAATGGTGAAACAACGTCACTAAGTAACCAAAGGAAAGTGCCTAGTCAAAACCGTATGATGCCTAAGTGTTAGGTGCTGAAAATTTGTTTAAATGAATGCCAACAAAACTGAATGTGTTCTGCATATTTTCGACAGAAACTAGACTTAGGATGGAAGTCTGGGTGGTCACGTTTTAGTTTCTGAAATGGATTAGTGACTTCGTGTGAAACTTGGGTAGAGGTGTGCTGGCAAACCAACGAGGAAAAACTCATATACTTAAATTGCAAAACTGTTGTGCTTTCTGCTGAGATGGAGTGCTGGTGTCCAGGTGGTATTAGGCTGATAGGTTATAGGCAAAAACCTCTCTGATTAACTCAGGAAACGGTGCCACTAAATGATTAGGAAGAAAACAATTAAGAAATGTAGTAATGGCCAAGCAAAATCTAGTGAAGTTATGCACAGAAGGATGAAGTTTCAAGTGTGGAATTTTACCAAATCAAAACAGAGAGTATACGTTTGGTTCTGAAACGTTAAGTCTATTGTCATGGAAATAACGTTAAGTGTGTTGGGAAAAATGTCACTAGGTAAACCAAACATAACAAATAATAAAATATATATATATATATATATATAATAATAATAAAATAATAAAAAAACAGAATGGGTAAACTGATGAGGGGACATAGAGATACACTACACGTTCCCCAAACTGTAGGGCCAAAGTGACTAACAGTGATGTATGTCAAAATTTTAAGGGATTAAGCTATAATAACATGAAGGTCTGATTAGGAATTACTTGGAAGAGAATCCTATGGTACTTAAATAATTAGAACCGAAAACATATCCAAACAAGTAGTGAAGTTAGGCATGTTAAGTAAGAGTTAATGACTTACAAATGTGTCTAGATCGCTTGTTAGATTAGTAAGGAAGAACGGTGTAGATCATGGACTGGTCTTGTAAATAGGTGGACTTAGAAATACTAGTAAATTTCTAGGAACAAAATGTGAAGGAATAGCTAAGTACGGTGTAAGTCTAAACACTTAAAAAGAACTTAGTGATTAACAAGTAACTTCTGGAAACTAATGTCTACTCGGTCATAGTAAGAATTAGGGAAGGAGGAGTAGGATCAGAACAGCCTAGATAGAATTAAGTCGTTAACCGAAATAGGAAGGGAAATAAATGAATGGTATAAGTTAGTGTATGAAGAGGAATAAAATGAGGACTTAAAAATTTACTAGAGTTTAAACGTTATCCTAAGCCTTAAGGGTGAGATTAATAATATGGGGGTCTAGGATTATAATAAGATAAACTTGAGAAGAGTCTAGGATAAAAATGAAAGGGGTTAGAGAATTGAAGGGCCGAACGTGCACAAAAAGAGAATGGATTGGAACTAAGACTAATTAAGGAAATCAAACCGAAATTTAACAAGGTGGAACACAGAGAAGGTGTTTCAGCTTCTGTAACAAGTGCTCTCGGTATAAATGAATTATGGAGGTGGTAAGGAAGATGTAGTGGCCTGATAATGAATCTACAACATTGCTATTATTCTAAACCAGTTAAGAGAAACAGTGAAGAGAAGTGTAATACACCGGTTGGTGTGAGTTGAAGCCGGTACTAATGAGTGTCGAGGGTTCAGGTTTTGGTTCTGTAAATATTGGATGAATATGTCGGGGAGATAATTCTAAGGCACTATGGAAGGGTGTCACAGGAGTTTTTAACTAATCAGTTAAGTCGGAACCAGTTCATAGTTAAGTACTTAGGTGTTGAAAACTTCACGAAATATGATTAGGAATAATCTTAGAGAATACGAGAGGATTATATTGGGACAAGTCTGAGTTACCTTAAATGTTACTGGTTGGCTAAGACAATGGATCCAAACCAAACGGATAAAGTAGGTCAAACGTTGGTACTGTAATACCTAAGACTAGGCCAAAACTTTAGGAATAGAACTACGAAAAATAACGCATGATCAAACGATCTAACCCGTTCGAATAATCATTACAGGAGTGAGTCCCACGAGCAGCGGGGAACCCTTGTGGAAGTATCTATGACAACTATAATAAGGTATGGACATGTGTGGTTTGTATGTTGCCGTGTTACACGGCTTGTGTGCTTTGTTTGACAATGACTATAAGACTATAGCATGAAATTGGATTGCTTCTCGTGGCTTGCTTATATGCTTGTTATATATCCTTGGGGCATATTACTTGCGCGCACACAGTAGTTTAGTCCCTTTCTCGTTTATGGAACTCGAGATGAACCACAACGAACTATGAAAACAAAGAAAAACTCTATAAGGGGAACTCCTCTCTAAACCATTGAGGACGTACCATGACACCCACTCTGGTGTCTATTCATTAATGATAATGAAGAGCAAAATCTCAATTGGTGGGACATGACGAACCACGTGTACAAACAAAAGAACTATACAAAGAGAAAACTCCTCTCTAACTATAGAGGACCGCTAATGACACCCACTATGGTGTCGAGATTATAATGATAATGAAACGAAGAGTACCTACTGGTGAAACACGAGAACAACCCGGGAAGACAACAGCTCGGGCCGCGCGGTATGGATGATCGGGAGTTGGCATCTGCATCAGATCCTTCGACCGTCTATGGTGGAATATATTTTGGGGGTCCCTGGGTGACCCCACTTTCTCAGCACATCCTGGAGTCTAGAGGTGACTCCGCTTTCTCGACCCTGGGTGTCGGGAATGGGGGAGTGACAAATTGGTGGAGCTTATCCTGGAGTCTAGAGGTGACTCCGCTTTCTCGACCCTGGGTGTCGGGAATGGGGGACTAGCTATGGAGGAGACGTCCTCCAACGTGCGGTGATAAAAGAATTCCCAAACAATCCTTAAAGAAACAAGGAACGATTAGCACCTACAATAAAGTCTCGAGATCTAATTTACATCCCCTGACTCGGTGCCAGAGAATAAAGGAAAGCTTGTGTAATGAGACCAAGCAAATAAGAAAAATTCACAAATGTGATCATTTAAGAATCAAGGAATAAATAGCACCTACATAATAAAGTCTCGGGATCTAACCTACATCCCCTAACTCGGTGCAAGAGAAGGAAGGAAAAACATGTGTAATGAGAACAAGAAAACAATACGTAATCTCTTGAATGATCCCATAGTGAGGATCGACGGTTTAATATACCTGCGCACACGTCCTATAAATTACTTGATTGTTGTTGCTACATTAGCAGCTTATTGTGCTGAGTTGCGTGCTTGCAAGTTGTGCTTGGCTGCTTATTGATATTGCTATGCTACTTGCAAGTTGTGCTTGGTTGCTTTTTGATATTGCTATGCTACCGATGAGTGTGTACGATATCATGATGTGCTGATGTGTGCTTTACTGCTTTATTATAGCATGTAAATTGACTTAATCATATTCGACCAAGTAGTTGTGTAGCCCGGTAACATGCGGGCTTCACACGTTCATACTCAGCATAGTTTTGCTGAGTCCTTTATTTTTACAGGTATGAAATGGGAAGCAGACGGAGAGTAGGCAAGGGTGACTACCATAGGGGTAGTCCACATGGGCAAGACTTTTAGTAGTGTGTTTTTATTGTATGGGTTGTACTTTCGGTTTACGTTGTTGGATTAAGAACTTATGTTGTAGACTCTCGGTACTCGGTTTGTATCTTTTGTGTTGGACTTGGATTTGGTTATGGGTTAATTCCAGTCATTCAGACCGCAACATAGTATTGATAGTGTTGTTGTGTCAACCACGTGGGTGGTTGGCGTCTGTGACACCCGGTTGGAATTGTGACTCCGCTGTATCATCGTTTGGCGCATCGTTTGGACTACGGTTGGTTAATCGGGGGTGTTACAGAAAGTGGTATCAGAGCGTAGTTACGCTCTGATGACTGGAACAGAGGAGTACCGAGTATAGGAAAATCTAAATTTGGGAAACGGGGTTACGGGTTAGTATGTGAGGCTCGTTAGTTAGGGTTCTTCCCCAGTAATTACTGGATACCTAACAGACACCTAAACCCAACCTCCACGTCCCTAGGGTCCGTTTCAAATCCTAGGAAAACGCCGGAGAGGCAGAAAGCCTCCTCACACTCGGGAAAACCCGATCCGGTATTTACACAATGGCATACAATCAATCCGGTAAGGAAAACTAAAGTGTACAATAGACCTAAGACTCGAAGCTCTGACTGGGGCGTGAAGTTCAAAGACGTTGCCAAAGGAACAGTACCCATAAAGGAATCAATTTTAGCAACAACTTGGGTCGACATGCTTAGCAGTCGATAGGATCCTACCTGACAAGCAAAAGGACCAAGATATCCCTAAAGTTTACGAAATAAATAAAGCTTAATTAAACAATTAATCAAGCCAAGGAGGGGATTGAGATAAAATTATTCAGTTCATACACTTGAGAGGTTAATTTTAGAAAACCTCTCGTAAAACAATAAAAATAAGAGAATATAGTTTGAGACAAAAATTACGCCATAAAATTGGTACAATCTTTAATGCTTAATGAAGCATGACACCATTTTATACACTAAAACTTAATATTTCGGGATTCAATAAATTTCCTGCTTCATCTCACGTTTCTCTTCATTCTCTGCATTATCTGAGAGACACAACGCCTGAACTGGCGATCGGTACGCATCACCACCATCTCCTTTCTTCTTCTTTCCAAGTCTATCAATCTTAGACAATTAAAACTGATGACCATAACTGGTCATTCCCTTCTGCTTCCACCATCGGCGAGCGAGGAACATACATACCAATGCCTCCTTCATTCTCTTCTCGTTCGAGTAGTTTTACCCCTTTGGAGCCCAGAAATTGTCCCACTAAGAACAAAATGTTGCTCGTCATCTTTCTGCTGTACGATAATATACCATCACACCATTTAAACGAGCAACAAGTTTCACAATATAAAAGTGCAAATCAAGTCTGGAAGTATGTACAATATCTAAACAGTTATCCTCAAACAATATTTGCAATTCCTGAAATCAAAAAAAAAAAACGCGCTGGCATAAGGATCATAAACAGATCCCTCAAATATTTAACGAGTATCATGATCATGCAGATCAAATAAGGGAAGAATTGTACAACACACATTCCAAAGGAGGAATTGTTAGAATACCAGCAAGCAATGTCGCTGATGGCTGAAAAATTCGGTTATACTAAACAAACCCTTTACATCGTCTGTTATTTTTCACTATGACTATGAGAGAACCAATACGAAGCGTCACTAATTAATACAGTGAAAACACGAAATTGAAAACTCAAGTTCCAATAATCGGTATACTCACAAGACATGCCAACCAAGGACGCTTGGATCCATATTTGTCCGAGCTTTAATTGAGCGTCCTAGACATGCATAAGACCGTGTCAAGAAGGAAGTTAAATTTGGAAACACCATGCTTAAGTAGCAATTATCAGATGCATAAAACTCTTAAAATCCATACCAAATTTTAGCAGAGATACCTCCAATCACAGACCTGCTGCAAAACTTCTCAAGCAGAGTTCCCAAACATAAGATATATGTACTACATACATTTTAATCAGTGTACCAGCTGCATCTGTACACTGTACTGTATGGCCCTTCAATACCACCCTATAAATCTGACCTCTCTTGTACATGATATATGATACTGCTATACGGTATACTCCTTCCAAACACACTAATTTGGATGACGAAGGCTTGAAAACATATTTGGTAGAGCGACCCCATTAACTTGGAGGAAGTTACAACAAACCATCTGGTGGGATTTGCGACCTAGTAAACAAAACTAACCTAAATTGGGTTGATGTATAAATGGAGGCGACCTTGGATAAGAAACACGAGAAACTCTGAACATGAGTTAGCAAACTAAACATACAACTGTATATACATACATATCAGGAAAGACATGATATCAATAAAACCCAGGGAGTAAATGAAATTCAATTAAAGGAAGTCATGATTAGTAAATCAATCACACCCGACGTAAGTTAATGCTATAACTTAACAACCGAAAATAAATGTTGGGATCTCAATGGTGATAATCCCTGAATACTTACCACTAGTTGGTGGATACACACAAGAAATAATAATGAGAAAGTAACAAAGGATTACGGGACCCAAAAAAGATGAACTTGGAAAAAAAATAACGTGTAAGGCAGATAGAAGTGAGAAAAAAAATCAGACAAACATTTATGAGAAGGAAAATGTCAGGAGAAAATCAAATATTTATGAATAATTGGGCATTGAAATTTGGAAATTTTGAATAAGAATAACGACTTAATGGAGGAACTGATTAATGGACTAAGATCGGTGAGGAGTCATGTTGTAAGTTCAGATATTAGTCTGCAAGTGTTGAGGATAATAGTAATAACATGAGAGTTGGGAAATATACAACTGTATACCCAATTGACGAACACAAAGATTTATGAGACCACAGGTATATAGGAAACAAACATGAACATACCTACATATGGTTCAAGGATTAGGAAGTGAAGAGCTGGTGTAACACCCCATCCAACATTAATACACTTACAATAAACTGCAGCGGAAAAACAAACCTCATCACGTTACTTAACTCGTTGGTGTTACACGCCGTTAGCCACCCACGTGGCTAACAAGGCTAATCCATTTACATTGTACCGGTCTGATGGGCTAAATCCCCGAGCGACTACACATTATTATCCCTTTCCATTAACAACAAACATACACCTTTCAACTATACCGAGTACTTATAAACTGATGCCGATAACAATTTCGGTCTTACTACACCTACTGTGTATATACACTTAAATGATTACCCAAGTACAATGTCTACCCCGTCCTACTCTCGAACGGCTTCCAGCTCCTTGTACCTGAAATAGGAAAAGAAGAGAAAGGGTGGCCCCCAAGGGGCTCAGCACCTTTGCTGGTATGGTAATCCCGCAGCCCACATGCTACCGGGTCACGCACAACTAATTGTCGTCTTAGCATGCGATTAATTATATTTAATCATGCATGCAACTGTAAACACACAACACATAATCATTTCGCCTCAACGGGCTCAACAAACGGATAATATATCCTTACTAGATAAGTCACTCATGGTATTCATTATCCCTAGAGTGTTCCTCCTCTAATGGAGCTACTTCCTTAATAGACGTCACTTACCCTTAATTCGGGTTATCCTTAAACGCCTCTTATCACAAACTGGGATTCATTTCCATGATCCACACTACATATCTTACGACATATAACGCTCCTCACATAACAAAACATAACAACACTTTGCACGTTTCAACGTGTACATCATAACATCGAAATAGATATTGCATCACCAACAAAATACATACATAACGGGAATGGTTCTCTTAGGAACCGACCCAAACATTGTTATTAACACTGGTGAGCCTAGAGAATGTTGCTAGTCTCATGATAAGCTCGTTACATAACTCGTTACCGTCTCGTTAAATGAACGGATAACTTAACACAAGGTGTCTCGGATATAGTGATCCAAGCACACCGAACAAACATAACATAGTATGCCCCTGTGGCCCGACGTGAGTTAGTAATAGGCTTGGTTAAGCTAAAGGGAAGGTTGGGAACCAAATTGGAAAACAACCATAACATACGGAGAGGATCGAACCTGCTATGACAACGACCCCCATACTCACACGCGTGGCCGGAACAGACCGGACTCCTCACTTCCCCCCGTTAGCACTTGTCAGAAGTTCATCATTGAACTTAGTTAAACAATCACAACATTGGGTTAAGTCTTGTTAGACACACACAAGGGAAGGGAGAGTCATACATTCACACACAAACATCACACACAAACATCACATAACTAACTCACGCATAGCCGTGGTTAGAACGTTCCTTAGGTCGGAAACGTTGTTACCAGATACTGTTCTCCTACGTTTACCTAATAGTGGTTAACTAGCCCTTCAAGCGCATTCAAGGTTACCGGTATCGGCACGTAAACATACAACAACAATAACGACTGTAAACTCGTTTCATGATTTATCTTATAACGGGGCAAACATACAGAAAACACATTGGCATACAAGCCGGTGTAATCCGGTAGGACACAGGTTGCAAGAAAACCATACCTGTCACCGGAGTCCACTTTATCACGTCCACTTATGTTCCTCGAGCAATTCTCGAACAACAGATAACATTACATATACTTTTATTAACTTCGGGGTAACATGATTGTTTAATGTCTAATGCTTATAACTTTCCCCCCGTTAACTTAGTTACATAACTTCACTTTTTAACTTGTTTTACTTTCACATTTTATTTCAATTTTTCACCCACTTAATTGTCATTAAAACTCACCTAACAAGTCCTTAACAACCTCATAACATCATTAACCATCAATCCCCATCATTACACATCATTTCCATACCTTAAACAATGTTTTGGTCCATACAACGCCTTGTCCGAACTTGTGTCCGGACTTCCCAAGTTCGGACACCGTTCGAGACTCTATGGGTGCAAATTGGTGAATGTCCGAACTTGCGTCCGGACTTCCCAAGTTCGGACGCTGCTCGAGGCCAAACCAGAGAAATAAATAGGTGTGTCCGAACTTCCCATGTTCGGACGGTAGTTCGGACGCTGTTCGAAGATCAGAATATTCAAGCGCACACAGGCACGTCCGAACGTCCACATTCGGACGGTAGTTCGGACAGCCAAGAACTTCACTTTCCAAGCTTTGTTTCATCTATTCTCTTCATCCATTGACTACCCAAGCTTCATACATGAACTTAGGCATATTCTAATACTAGAATATCACTTTGATTCACCTTAAAACATTGTCCAACTTGTTACTCAATCTTCTTATCAAATCTCTTAACACTTGTAACATTTCCTTTTTGTTTTCCAAGTGGTGTTTCACCTTAAATGACCACTACACTAAAATGCTTCCTCACCTTCATAACATCATCTCCCAAGCATTTCCTCTTACTAACCAAATCCTCTTTTCACAACTTCTTGAATTCCTTCCTCAAAACCTTACCTAAACATCATTTATTCCCTGGATACCAACATTACCTAAACCTTAAACAAACTTCTCCAAGACTTAAATACATTCTCAAAACACACCTTGAATTCCTAGAACTTCCAAGATAACACCTAAATCCTTGCATCACTCTAAATCACCTTAATACATGTTTTCTTCCCAAGTAAAACATTTGTTCACCTTTAACACTTCCTAGTTCACCGAAACTCACTTAAAACACTTAGAACCTCTTATACATTTTCCAAATTTTGCCATAGCTTCTCTTGTATATACTCACATCCAAACACTTAGGTTTTTACCTTATTTCATTCAAGAACACCTAAAATCCATCAAACACATTTTTATACACAAACTTCACACATTTAGCACTACATCACAATATAGTGCATAACTTAAATTGCTTGGCACTTAGGCCCTTAAACAACATGGCTCTTAGGCCCTTAAATTGCATAAACCTTAAACACTGAATTTCCACAATATATAAGCCTTTGACCTGCAATTACACACAACAATACATATGCCCTTAATAAACTCCTTGAGAGCATTTCACTAGGTCATTCACCTTTGGCTCCTTAGATCATTTTAACAAGCAATATAAGCTCATTTCTCCTAAGGCATTATACCACATTAGGTTAGTATGTTTACCTCTTTTCCACAAAAACTTCTTTTTGTTTCCTCTTAAAACCGGTAAGGCATTTTTCCTTGTCAACTACTAAACAATATACCAACATTGAAATGAGTATATAAGCTTTATGCTTCATCTCATTGTAAACCCTAGGTTTACATTATTTCAAAAACATTAATGTAGTTGTTTTACCTTGATCTTTGAAGGGAGTTTGAATATCTATGAAGAGAGGACTCCACCTAGTCCATAAGAGATTGGAATGAAGCTAGAACAAAGTCACACAAAGAGTTCCATCAATGAGCATTTTCGGTCACACACAAAACATGGAGGAAACTTGATTTTTCTTTGAGATTCCTTACCTAGAAGCAAAGGAGATCAATAATATGTGGAAAGACAAGCTCAAGCTCCTTCAATGGTGGAACTCCATGGCACCGAAATGGGGCTCTTGAAGTTTTGAGAAGATAGAAATGAAGAGCTTGATGAGAGGAAGAGATTGGTGGTGTTGTTTTTGATTTGGATAAGTGAGCTAGATTTTACAAGAGATTAAAGATGGACTTCCATGGTGGTGGTGCTGTATTACCGTGAGAGAACAGCAAGAAGGGAGGAAGGAGAAGGTTGGAACCGTGTGAAATGAGAAAGGAAGGGAGAATGAAGATAGACTTGCTTTTTAGAAGATATTTGTAACTTATAAAGCAAATAGTACCTTAACTAGTCATTCTTTACTTATTTGATATGTTAACAAGAGTGGTGAGTCATCACACTTAAAAACCGGCCCCCCTTTTAGTTAGAAGGGTATAATAGTCTTTGTTGACCAATTTAATTACTTATAACAATATATGTTACAAACTAGCATATAAAAATCACTATTCACAAAAACAAGGCACATAGAAGTGAAATTTTTGATTTCCCATTGATATAGACTTCCAAGTGTGATACTATATAGTACACATGTTAATTAAAGAGTAATGATGGACATTTAGCCATTCAAAACTCATTTACAAGACAATTTTTCAAAAACGTGCTTTAAGACTCCTTAAAGCACATTTTGTGTTTTAACTTGTTTTCAAGCTTGGTTTTCTTTGGTAATTGATTTAATATGTTCATTAACATATTTATAAGGTATAGATATGACCTTTAGGTCTTATACAAATTTATCCCAAGCTTAGAGCACATTTTGCTCTTATTGACTTTAAGGTATTTTCTTGTGTTTTGTTGATTTCATTGTCTACCAAGGTTTCCTAAGGACTTAATTAGCCTTATTAAATCATACTTGAATATTATTAAGTCTTGGTAGGCTTTGGGTCCTAACCAAGTTCACTCATAGCTTAGAGCATGTTTTTGCTCAAACCGTGTCTTAGTGTTTTATTGCATTTACTATGGTTTAAATTGTTCACTGATGTTTCTAAGGCACTTTTTAGCCTTTACATACCATAGTTTAATATTTAAACCACATATCAAGGTTTGGGGTATTTCAATCTACCCCCCTTAAAAGAACTTCGTCCTCGAAGTTCACATTTCCACGCATCATTGGGTTAGAATACGGGAACTTCTTTCGAATAAATTTTCATTACCAAACACACTTTGCATCACAACCTCGGACTTAATGGTCCGGGTAACACATTCACATCCATACATAACATAACATATTCACATGATAACCTCAGACTCAATGGTCCGGGTATCTTAACAACATTTACACATACATAACAACCCCTTTGACTCACTGGTCTTGGGTAATATAACAACCTTTAGACACATAGGTCTATGTAACACAACACATTTAGACTCATAGGTCTTAATAGCATACACTTTTAGAACTCGAGGTCAAATAACATTTATTACACATACCACACAACATGTCATAGCATGTATAACAATCAAAAATATCTTTGATATACACTGTGATCCCGCAGGACCCGGTCGCGATGGACACCTTCCGTCCCCGTGCCTTTGGGAGGTCAAAACAATCACTTAAATTTGAAAATTTTCCTTGTGAGGTTAAGTAAGAGAACTTTAATTATGTAAAGAATCTATCGACGTTTTATAAATACCAATCCAAAATCCTTTTTAAAAACACACACAACTCCAAGTCTAACTTATGCTTTTTGTTTCTTTTCTTAGTGTGGTTATTTGTGACCACTTATAGGGAGCTTCAAGAATCATCCAACCCTGATGTGATCAGCATCAGTGTCGAACTATCCTTCCACTCCAATTTGTGTTCGGCTTCCCTTGATCACATGCAAATCAAGTTCCACCTCCCACTTCATTTTCAAGCATCAAATAAATCACTCATTTCTAATTTTCTATCTTTTAAATCATTCTAGTCATGATCATAACATCTCCAAGGATAGAACTCCGTCTATCAGTTACCTCCACTCACTTTAATCCTGTTGCCTAGGGAATCTTATTCTCACTAGGTTCTATGTCGGTATCATGCCCTTTATTGAATCACTATATAGTATATATATACACATATATTTTATCAAAATACAACACACAATTTCACATTTATACACTGTCGGGGTTTGTTCCCCCGGGAGTTTCTCTACTCCCACACTTGTACTATCACTCACAACTGTTAATAAATCAACACACTTATCACAATGGTATTCGCATCTTCTGTGCGCAATTACCACAATTAAACCATGAATGAATGTGTATGTTTACGTAACACACACACCAATCATCAAAACAATAATTTTGTGCTATGCACAATATAAGTCACATACACTACGTACACTTGTACGGTAATATACACTAAGTGGTTTTGCGCTCTTCCCCCCTTAAAAGGGATTACGCCCACGTAATCAATCACTAAACATTGGCTTAAATGTTCTGCCGTCGTGAAGTGTTTTAACTTCCACGCGGCCTATTACACAATGGATTCTGATTAGAGGATCTTAACCATATTGGCGGTTTAGTTCCTAAACCAAGAATTCTCATTGGAGTTTGTTTAAACTCTTAGTTGGTTTCGATTCTGGCCTGTTAGGCTTCTAGGCGTTAATAATTAGCCATTCGCTCATGTTCACCATGTACATTCAACACTTGAATCACTGGCTCACTAGTTTCTGCTGCGAAACTCTAATAACTGTAGAGCTTAGTTGCTCCATTTGTTATTCTTACTGTATTGTACATCCCCAATTGTGACCTTCATCTTGGTAACAATGGTTTCTCAACCGACGCGTGATATCTCTTACCGTTAGCGAATTCGGTGAGTTATAAACTTTCTATCCACTTCCATAACAACTTACTGTGTATACAGCTATGTATTTCACAATGATTGACTTGTTTCCTTCCGACTTACTGTCGGTTGAGATTGAGCTACTACCTAGTATGTAGTGCTCTCTCAGCTATTTACAACATTTGTGGTATATTCCATACCGCTATTTGGCAGTTAGTGCTACTGTAGTCACTTACTGTTAATCATGCCTCCACATTTGCTTCACAATTAACATGTTTCCAATTCTTAGCTATCCCACTCGTTCATTACTGCACAAGTGCAATACCAAAACACTCAGTCATACAGAGTGCAGAGGCGTAAACTCTTGACAGTAAATCCCTTATGTGATTCGCAATGGAATTCACACTGAGTTTCCTTATCACATAGTACCGACCATTGGCTTATTGCCCAGTCTGTGTATCATCACTTGCTTGCATGTCCATTGAGTTTAACCCATAACTGGTCTTATCCGCCACAACACTTATACAACGGTCGCTTACTGCGCACCGTGCTTGTTGTATAACACTAACTTACATCGTATTTACTGTCACATTAACTTCCACGCATATACTTATATCATTCGTATTATGGTTCATCACTCATTTGGATGACTACTGAATGCTCCTTGAGCGTCGATCATTCGAGTCACAAGCCGACATTATTCAGCTCGGTGTTTCACTTTATACACATACTACTAAGCTAATTGCTCTCTTTCAATAATAACATCGTCCATCCTTAACATATTTCCTGAACTTGATTCACATAACTACCGCCCCTGCGGTGTCACAATATCGAGAGGTATCCCCACTCTTAATGCAGTGGTTCGTTTACCACTCTATTCACTTATACAACATAAACTTCTACCATCAATCGAATTTATATAACATATCTTTCTTATGGCTTATAAGCCTTATTTGCCTTGAGCTGGGCTCATTGTAGGCTGTCCACGCACATGTACTTCCCTGTACAATATTACATGGTTAGAGGTTGTATTGGGCTCCATGACAAGGTCGTTGCATCACGTTTCCTTTCACGGAATGCCCCTTAGGTTTGTCAGTCCGTCTCCTGACAACTTATATCTAAACTGGGTGTTAGTTTCAACCCTTATGTTTCTGTCACGACATTTCGTGCAACACTTGTTGATGCCAACACCCTTCAAGGATTGCTCCTGGGTGTTACTAAGTTATGCCATTACGTCTGGTTCACACTTATTGGTATATTCAGTTAGCCACGCCGTTTGCGTTCTTAACTGGCTTATTATCCTCTTCTGTGAAGATCAACATTTCCTGGTAGTGTAGGTACTCATTCTGGGAGTTTCATCCCGTTCATTGCACATTAATGTGTCCACATTAGGCATCTGCCTTGCCATGCACAGGCTGGGTCTCCGTTCCTGCTATTATGTTTATCCCTGAGGATCCTTAAGTCATATACGATGTCTTTACATTCAGTTAGTGCACTTCGCACCTCCTGACTCTTAAACATTTCCTTGAAAGGAATTCACTAATTCCTTTAGTCTCGTTAACTTAACTGAGTTCCTTAACTTCAACCATTCATGGTAATCCTTAGTTCTTGTTTGATTTATACTGCTAACCGTAGACGGAGTCGACTACTTCCCGTGTTTCGGACTTCACTCGTATACATATGTGGGGTACCATACTGATACATTGCTACTTACCCAACTAACCCATAAGTAGGTCTGTCAGGCCCACAAGCTCCTCACGGAGTGCGGTCGTCCCACAATTCGGTTGGTACACTCGTAATGTCCGTCACACGCCTAGGTGAAGTATTCTGTTGTCAACTCCCTTATATTGTCCCGTGACAATATTCATTCCATGCTTCCCGAACTTAATCGAGGGAAAGTTTATTCATTGTTGAATTCTTATCAACTGCCCTTGGTTTTACTGGTTTGGTTTAGAAGAAGGTTAGAAAGAAGTATTGGTTTGAAAGAAAATCTGGTTTTGAAAAGAAAAGGGTTTGAATAAATCTGGGTTTGAAAGAAAATTTTCATGGTTTCACAACATCTTCTTACCTTAACCAAGTCTAGCTTCTTGCTGACTGGTGTACTTACAATTACAGGGGTTAGGCTAACAGGCCCTTCCACTGTTATGACGATCACATTTAACTTTCTAGTACTTTACTAAGTACTTTGTAGTGGTTATAAATTTCCCGAACAGCCCTGTTATAGCAGCACTTGCTATGGCAAGTGCGCCATGCTAACTGGCTATCGGTTTAACACATGCCGGTTATGGTATTGTTTTTACCCATACTGTCATCAGTGGCCTTGTTGGCCCTCACTGATCTTACTGCCTTGATAATAACTCTTCTGGGTGACTTCTCACTGTCTTCACATGACGATCATCAACTAGGGTGTTTCCCATTCTGGGAGACCCCTTTTTCTTAGTATTGTATTCTCTTTATAGCCCGTTCCACGTATTTGGGCTCTACGTTGTAGTTCCCTTGCCGGTTGGTACACCGTTGGTGTATTATTTATCAACTGTGGTCCCGTAGACACTCGTCTCGGGTTTCACTAATCCACTTCTTGCCTGTTGCACGGTCGGTGCGTTGCAAGCTGGTTACTCTCGATTGCTTTGCATGTTGACCCAGGTTGCCGGAAATTCTATTCTCTTATACACAAAATCCTTCATTCTTCGCTATTAAATGCGGTTAACATTGTTCAGATGGAGACCGTCTCCGGGATTCCCAATTTTCGGGATCTACCGTATGACAGGTCCTCCGTACCCTAAAGGTATTTAATAACAGCCAGATCGGGTATTCCCGAGTATGAGAGGACTTTCATCTCTCTGGCGTTGTTTCCCAAGTTATAAAACAGGGGTTGTGGAGGGCGGGTTGGATATAGTAGGTTTTCAGTATTCAGTGGTAGTTCCTAACTAGCGTATCTCTCACGCTATCACTCAACCCTTAACCCAAAGTACTAAAATCCTAACTCGGTACTTCCTAAGCTCGGTAATTCAGTCATCAGAGCGATACTTCGCTCTGATACCACTTTTTGTAACACCCCATCCAACATTAACACACTTACAATAAACTGCAGCGGAAAAACAAACCTCATCACGTTACTTAACTCGTTGGTGTTACACGCCGTTAGCCACCCACGTGGCTAACAAGGCTAATCCATTTACATTGTACCGGTCTGATGGGCTAAATCCCCGAGCGACTACACATTATTATCCCTTTCCATTAACAACAAACATACACCTTTCAACTATACCGAGTACTTATAAACTGATGCCGATAACAATTTCGGTCTTACTACACCTACTGTGTATATACACTTAAATGATTACCCAAGTACAATGTCTACCCCGTCCTACTCTCGAACGGCTTCCAGCTCCTTGTACCTGAAATAGGAAAATAAGAGAAAGGGTGGCCCCCAAGGGGCTCAGCACCTTTGCTGGTATGGTAATCCGCAGCCCACATGCTACCGGGCCACGCACAACTAATTGTCGTCTTAGCATGCGATTAATTATATTTAATCATGCATGCAACTGTAAACACACAACACATAATCATTTCGCCTCAACGGGCTCAACAAATGGATAATATATCCTTACTAGATAAGTCACTCATGGTATTCATTATCCCTAGAGTGTTCCTCCTCTAATGGAGCTACTTCCTTAATAGACGTCACTTACCCTTAATTCGGGTTATCCTTAAACGCCTCTTATCACAAACTGGGATTCATTTCCATGATCCACACTACATATCTTACGACATATAACGCTCCTCACATAACAAAACATAACAACACTTTGCACGTTTCAACGTGTACATCATAACATCAAAATAGATTGCATCACCAACAAAATACATACATAACGGGAATGGTTCTCTTAGGAACCGACCCAAACATTGTTATTAACACTGGTGAGCCTAGAGAATGTTGCTAGTCTCATGATAAGCTCGTTACATAACTCGTTACCGTCTCGTTAAATGAACGGATAACTTAACACAAGGTGTCTCGGATATAGTGATCCAAGCACACCGACACCAAAAAAACATAGTATGCCCCTGTGGCCCGACGTGAGTCAGTAATAGCTTGGTTAAGCTAAAGGGAAGGTTGGGAACCAAATTGGAAAACAACCATAACATACGGAGAGGATCGAACCTGCTATGACAACGACCCCCATACTCACACGCGTGGCCGGAACAGACCGGACTCCTCACTTCCCCCCGTTAGCACTTGTCAGAAGTTCATCATTGAACTTAGTTAAAACAATCACAACATTGGGTTAAGTCTTGTTAGACACACACAAGGGAAGGGAGAGTCATACATTCACACACAAACATCACACACAAACATCACATAACTAACTCACGCATAGCCGTGGTTAGAACGTTCCTTAGGTCGGAAACGTTGTTACCAGATACCGTTCTCCTACGTTTACCTAATAGTGGTTAACTAGCCCTTCAAGCGCATTCGAGGTTACCGGTATCGGCACGTAAACATACAACAACAATAACGACTGTAAACTCGTTTCATGATTTATCTTATAACGTGGCAAACATACAGAAAACACATTGGCATACAAGCCGGTGTAATCCGGTAGGACACAGGTTGCAAGAAAACCATACCTGTCACCGGAGTCCACTTTATCACGTCCACTTATGTTCCTCAAGCAATTCTCGAACAACTGATAACATTACATATACTTTTATTAACTTCGGGGTAACATGATTGTTTAATGTCTAATGCTTATAACTTTCCCCCCGTTAACTTAGTTACATAACTTCACTTTTTAACTTGTTTTACTTTCACATTTTATTACAATTTTCACCCACTTAATTGTCATTAAAACTCACCTAACAAGTCCTTAACAACCTCATAACATCATTAACCATCAATCCCCATCATTACACATCATTTCCATACCTTAAACAATGTTTTTGGTCCATACAGCGCCTTGTCCGAACTTGTGTCCGGACTTCCCAAGTTCGGACACCGTTCGAGACTCTATGGGGTGCAAATTGGTGAATGTCCGAACTTGCGTCCGGACTTCCCAAGTTCGGACGCTGCTCGAGGCCAAACTAGAGAAATAAATAGGTGTGTCCGAACTTCCCATGTTCGGACGGTAGTTCGGACGCTGTTCGAAGATCAGAATATTCACGCGCACAGGCACGTCCGAACGTCCACATTGGACGGTAGTTCGGACAGCCAAGAACTTCACTTTCCAAGCTTTGTTTCATCTATTCTCTTCATCCATGACTACCCAAGCTTCATACATGAACTTAGGCATATTCTAATACTAGAATATCACTTTGATTCACCTTAAAACATTGTCCAACTTGTTACTCAATCTTCTTATCAAATCTCTTAACACTTGTAACATTTCCTTTTTGTTTTCCAAGTGGTGTTTCACCTTAAATGACCACTACACTAAAATGCTTCCTCACCTTCATAACATCATCTCCCAAGCATTTCCTCTTACTAACCAAATCCTCTTTTCACAACTTCTTGAATTCCTTCCTCAAAACCTTACCTAAACATCATTTATTCCCTGGATACCAACATTACCTAAACCTTAAACAAACTTCTCCAAGACTTAAATACATTCTCAAAACACACCTTGAATTCCTAGAACTTCCAAGATAACACCTAAATCCTTGCATCACTCTAAATCACCTTAATACATGTTTTCTTCCCAAGTAAAACATTTGTTCACCTTTAAACTTCCTAGTTCACCGAAACTCACTTAAAACACTTAGAACCTCTTATACATTTTCCAAATTTTGCCATAGCTTCTCTGTATATACTCACATCCAAACACTTAGGTTTTTACCTTATTTCATTCAAGAACACCTAAAATCCATCAAACACATTTTTATATACACAAACTTCACACATTTAGCACTACATCACAATATAGTGCATAACTTAAATTGCTTGGCACTTAGGCCCTTAAACAACATGGCTCTTAGGCCCTTAAATTGCATAAACCTTAAACACTGAATTTCCACAATATAAGCCTTTGACCTGCAATTACACACAAACAATACTATGCCCTTATAAACTCTTGAGAGCATTTCACTAGGTCATTCACCTTTGGCTCCTTAGATCATTTTAACAGCAATATAAGCTCATTTCTCCTAAGGCATTATACCCATTAGGTTAGTATGTTTACCTCTTTTCCACAAAAACTTTTTCTTGTTTCCTCTTAAAAACCGGTAAGGCATTTCTTTCCTTGTCAACTACTAAACAATATACCAACATTGAAATGAGTATATAAGCTTTATGCTTCATCTCATTGTAAACCTAGGTTTACATTATTTCAAAAACATTAATGTAGTTGTTTTACCTTGATCTTTGAAGGGAGTTTGAATATCTATGAAGAGAGGACTCCACCTAGTCCATAAGAGATTGGAATGAAGCTAGAACAAAGTCACACAAAGAGTTCCATCAATGAGCATTTTCGGTCACACAACAAAACATGGAGGAAACTTGATTTTTCTTTGAGATTCCTTACCTAGAAGCAAAGGAGATCAATAATATGTGGAAAGACAAGCTCAAGCTCCTTCAATGGTGGAACTCCATGGCACCGAAATGGGGCTCTTGAAGTTTTGAGAAGATAGAAATGAAGAGCTTGATGAGAGGAAGAGATTGGTGGGTGTTTGTTTTTGATTTGGATAAGTGAGCTAGATTTTACAAGAGATTAAAGATGGACTTCCATGGTGGTGGTGCTGTATTACCGTGAGAGAACAGCAAGAAGGGAGGAAGGAGAAGGTTGGAACCGTGTGAAATGAGAAGGAAGGGAGGGAATGAAGATAGACTTGCTTTTTAGAAGATATTTGTAACTTATAAAGCAAATAGTACCTTAACTAGTCATTCTTACTTATTTGATATGTTAACAAGAGTGGTGAGTCCACACTTAAAAACCGGCCCCCTTTTAGTTAGAAGGGTATAATAGTCTTTGTTGACCAATTTAATTACTTATAACAATATATGTTACAAACTAGCATATAAAAATCACTATTCACAAAAACAAGGCACATAGAAGTGAAATTTTTGATTTCCCATTGATATAGACTTCCAAGTGTGATACTATATAGTACACATGTTAATTAAAGAGTAATGATGGACATTTAGCCATTCAAAACTCATTTACAAGACAATTCTTCAAAAACGTGCTTTAAGACTCCTTAAAGCACATTTTGTGTTTTAACTTGTTTTCAAGCTTGGTTTTCTTTGGTAATTGATTTAATATGTTCATTAACATATTTATAAGGTATAGATATGACCTTTAGGTCTTATACAAATTTATCCCAAGCTTAGAGCACATTTTGCTCTTATTGACTTTAAGGTATTTTCTTGTGTTTTGTTTGATTTCATTGTCTACCAAGGTTTCCTAAGGACTTAATTAGCCTTATTAAATCATACTTGAATATTATTAAGTCTTGGTAGGCTCTTTGGGTCCTAACCAAGTTCACTCATAGCTTAGAGCATGTTTTTGCTCAAACCGTGTCTTAGTGTTTTATTGCATTTACTATGGTTTAAATTGTTCACTGATGTTTCTAAGGCACTTTTTAGCCTTTACATACCATAGTTTAATATTTAAACCACATATCAAGGTTTGGGGTATTTCAATCTACCCCCCTTAAAAGAACTTCGTCCTCGAAGTTCACATTTCCACGCATCATTGGGTTAGAATACGGGAACTTCTTTCGAATAATTTCATTACCAAAACACACTTTGCATCACAACTCGGAATTAATGGTCGGGTAACACATTCACATCCATACATAACATAACATATTCACATGATAAACCTCAGACTCAATGGTCCGGGTATCTTAAAACATTTACACATACATAAACAACCCCTTTGACTCACTGGTCTTGGGTAATATAACAACCTTTAGACACATAGGTCTATGTAACACAACACATTTAGACTCATAGGTCTTAATAGCATACACTTTTAGAACTCGAGGTCAAATAACATTTATTACAACATACCACAAACATGTCATAGCATGTATAACAATCAAAAATATCTTTGATACACTGTGATCCCGCAGGACCCGGTCGCGATGGACACCTTCCGTCCCCGTGCCTTTGGGAGGTCAAAACAATCACTTAAATTTGAAAATTTTCCTTGTGAGGTTAAGTAGAGAACTTTAATTATGTAAAGAATCTATCGACGTTTTATAAATCCAATCCAAAATCTTTTAAAACACACAACACTCCAAGCTAACTTATGCTTTTGTTTCTTTTCTTAGTGTGGTTATTTGTGACCACTTATAGGGAGCTTCAAGAATCATCCAACCCTGATGTGATCAGCATCAGTGTCGAACTATCCTTCCACTCCAATTTGTGTTCGGCTTCCCTTGATCACATGCAAATCAAGTTCCACCTCCCACTTCATTTTCAAGCATCAAAAAATCACTCATTTCTAATTTTCTATCTTTTAAATCATTCTAGTCATGATCATAACATCTCCAAGGATAGAACTCCGTCTATCAGTTACCTCCACTCACTTTAATCCTGTTGCCTAGGGAATCTTATTCTCACTAGGTTCTATGTCGGTATCATGCCCTTATTGAATCACTATATAGTATATATATACACATATATTTTATCAAAATAAACACAACAATTTCAACATTTATACACTGTCGGGGTTTGTTCCCCCGGGAGTTCTCTACTCCCACACTTGTACTATCACTCACAACTGTTAATAAATCAACACACTTATCACAATGGTATTCGCATCTTCTGTGCGCAATTACCACAATTAAACCATGAATGAATGTGTATGTTTACGTAAACACACACACCAATCATCAAAACAATAATTTGTGCTATGCACATATAAGTCACATACACTACGTACACTTGTACGGTAATATACACTAAGTGGTTTTGCGCTTCCCCCTTAAAAGGGATTACGCCCACGTAATCAATCACTAAACATTGGCTTAAATGTTCTGCCGTCGTGAAGTTTTAACTTCCACGGGCCTATTACACAATGGATTCTGATTAGAGGATCTTAACCATATTGGCGGTTTAGTTCCTAAACCAAGAATTCTCATTGGAGTTTGTTTTAAACTCTTAGTTGGTTTCGATTCTGGCCTGTTAGGCTTCTAGGCGTTAATAATTAGCCATTCGCTCATGTTCACCATGTACATTCAACACTTGAATCACTGGCTCACTAGTTTCTGCTGCGAAACTCTAATAACTGTAGAGCTTAGTTGCTCCATTGTTATTCTTACTGTATTGTACATCCCCAATTGTGACCTTCATCTTGGTAACAATGGTTTCTCAACCGACGCGTGATATCTCTTACCGTTAGCGAATTCGGTGAGTTATAAACTTTCTATCCACTTCCATAACAACTTACTGTGTATACAGCTATGTATTTCACAATGATTGACTTGTTTCCTTCCGACTTACTGTCGGTTGAGATTGAGCTATACCTAGTATGTAGTGCTCTCTCAGCTATTACAACATTTGTGGTATATTCCATACCGCTATTTGGCAGTTAGTGCTACTGTAGTCACTTACTGTTAATCATGCCTCCACATTTGCTTCACAATTAACATGTTTCCAATTCTTAGCTATCCCACTCGTTCATTACTGCAAGTGCAATACCAAAACACTCAGTCATACAGAGTGCAGAGGCGTAAACTCTTGACAGTAAATCCCTTATGTGATTCGCAATGGAATTCACACTGAGTTTCCTTATCACATAGTACCGACCATTGGCTTATTGCCCAGTCTGTGTATCATCACTTGCTTGCATGTCCATTGAGTTTAACCCATAACTGGTCTTATCCGCCACAACACTTAACAACGGTCGCTTACTGCGCACCGTGCTTGTTGTATAACACTACTTACATCGTATTTACTGTCACATTAACTTCCACGATATACTTATATCATTCGTATTATGGTTCATCACTCATTGGATGACTACTGAATGCTCCTTGAGCGTCGATCATTCGAGTCACAAGCCGACATTATTCAGCTCGGTGTTTCACTTATACACATACTACTAAGCTAATTGTCTCTTTCAATAATAACATCGTCCATCCTTAACATATTTCCTGAACTTGATTCACATAACTACCGCCCCTGCGGGTGTCACAATATCGAGAGGTTATCCCCACTCTTAATGCAGTGGTTCGTTTACCACTCTATTCACTATACAACATAAACTTCTACCATCAATCGAATTTATATAACATATCTTTCTTATGGCTTATAAGCCTTATTTGCCTTGAGCTGGCTCATTGTAGGCTGTCCACGCACATGTACTTCCCTGTACAATATTACATGGTTAGAGGTTGTATTGGGCTCCATGACAAGGTCGTTGCATCACGTTTCCTTTCACGGAATGCCCCTTAGGTTTGTCAGTCCGTCTCCTGACAACTTATATCTAAACTGGGTGTTAGTTTCAACCCTTATTTTCTGTCACGACATTTCGTGCAACACTTGTTGATGCCAACACCCTTCAAGGATTGCTCCTGGGTGTTACTAAGTTATGCCATTACGTCGGTTCACACTTATTGGTATATTCAGTTAGCCACGCCGTTTGCGTTCTTAACTGGCTTATTATCCTCTTCTGTGAAGATCAACATTCCTGGTAGTGTAGGTACTCATTCTGGGAGTTCATCCGCATTGCACATTAATGTGTCCACATTAGGCATCTGCCTTGCCATGCACAGGCTGGGTCTCCGTTCCAGCTATTATGTTTATCCCTGAGGATCCTTAAGTCATATACGATGTCTTACATTCAGTTAGTGCACTTCGCACCTCCTGACTCTTAAACATTTCCTTGAAAGGAATTCACTAATTCCTTTAGTCTCGTTAACTTAACTGAGTTCCTTAACTTCAACCATTCATGGTAATCCTTAGTTCTTGTTTGATTTATACTGCTAACCGTAGACGGAGTCGACTACTTCCCGTGTTTCGGACTTCACTCGTATACATATGTGGGGTACCATACTGATACATTGCTACTTACCCAACTAACCATAAGTAGGTCTGTCAGGCCCACAAGCTCCTCACGGAGTGCGGTCGTCCCACAATTCGGTTGGTACACTCGTAATGTCCGTCACACGCCTAGGTGAAGTATTCTGTTGTCAACTCCCTTATATGTCGTGACAATATTCATTCCATGCTTCCCGAACTTAATCGAGGGAAAGTTATTCATTGTTGAATTCTTATCAACTGCCCTTGGTTTTATGGTTTGGTTTAGAAGAAGGTTAGAAAGAAGTATTGGTTTGAAAGAAAATCTGGTTTTGAAAAGAAAAGGGTTTGAATAAATCTGGGTTGAAAAAAATTTTCATGGTTTCACAACATCTTCTTACCTTAACCAAGTCTAGCTTTGCTTTGACTGGTGTACTTAACAATTACAGGGGTTAGGCTAACAGGCTTCCATGTTATGACGATCACATTTAACTTTCTAGTACTTTACTAAGTACTTTGTAGTGGTTAATAAATTTCCCGAACAGCCCTGTATATAGCAGCACTTGCTATGGCAAGTGCGCCATGCTAATGGCTATCGGTTTAACACATGCCGGTTATGGTATTGTTTTTACCATACTGTCATCAGTGGCCTGTTGGCCCTCACTGATCTTACTGCCTTGATAATAACTCTTCTGGGTGATTCTCACTGTCTTCACATGACGATCATCAACTAGGGTGTTTCCCATTATGGGAGACCCCTTTTCTTAGTATGTATTCTCTTTATAGCCGTTCCACGTATTTGGGCTCTACGTTGTAGTTCCCTTGCCGGTTGGTACACGTTGGTGTATTATTTATCAACTGTGGTCCCGTAGACACTCGTCTCGGGTTTCACTAATCCACTTCTTGCTGTTGCACGGTCGTGCGTTGGCAAGTGGTTACTCTCGATTGCTTTGCATGTTGACCCAGGTTGCCGGAAATTCTATTCTCTTATACACAAAAAATCCTTCATTCTTCGCTATTAAATGCGGTTAACATTGTTCAGAGGAGACCGTCTCCGGGATTCCCAATTTTCGGGATCTACGTATGACAGGTCCTCCGTACCCTAAAGGTATTTAATAACAGCCAGATCGGGTATTCCCGAGTATGAGAGGACTTTCATCTCTGGCGTGTTTTCCCAAGTTATAAAACAGGGGTTGTGGAGGGCGGGTTGGATATATAGTAGGTTTTCAGTATTCAGTGGTAGTTCCTAACTAGCGTATCTCTCACGCTATCACTCAACCCTTAACCCAAAGTACTAAAATCCTAACTCGGTACTTCCTAAGCTCGGTAATTCAGTCATCAGAGCGATACTTCGCTCTGATACCACTTTTTGTAACACCCCATCCAACATTAACACACTTACAATAAACTGCAGCGGAAAAAAAACAAACCTCATCACGTTACTTAACCGTTGGTGTTACACGCCGTTAGCCACCCACGTGGCTAACAAGGCTAATCCATTTACATTGTACCGGTCTGATGGGCTAAATCCCCGAGCGACTACACATTATTATCCTTTCCATTAACAACAAACATACACCTTTCAACTATACCGAGTACTTATAAACTGATGCCGATAACAATTTCGGTCTTACTAACCTACTGTATATACACTTAAATGATTACCCAAGTACAATGTCTACCCCGTCCTACTCTCGAACGGCTTCCAGCTCCTTGTACCTGAAATAGGAAATAAGAGAAAGGGTGGCCCCCAAGGGGCTCAGCACCTTTGCTGGTATGGTAATCCCGCAGCCCACTGCTACCGCGGCCACGCACAACTAATTGTCGTCTAGCATGCGATTAATATATTTTAATCATGCATGCAACTGTAAACACACAACACATAATCATTCGCCTCAACGGGCTCAACAAAATGGATAATATATCCTTACTAGATAAGTCACTAATGGTATTCATTATCCCTAGAGTGTTCTCCTCTAATGGAGCTACTTCCTTAATAGACGTCACTTACCCTTAATTCGGGTTATCCTTAAACGCCTCTTATCACAAACTGGGATTCATTTCCATGATCCACACACTACATATCTTACGACATATAACGCTCCTCACATAACAAAACATAACAACACTTTGCACGTTTCAACGTGTACATCATAACATCAAAATAGATATTGCATCACCAACAAAATACATACATAACGGGAATGGTTCTCTTAGGAACCGACCCAAACATTGTTATTAACACTGGTGAGCCTGAGAGATAGAGAATGTTGCCAGTCTCATGATAAGCTCGTTACATAACTCGTTACCGTCTCGTTAAATGACGGATAACTTAACACAAGGTGTCTCGGATATAGTGATCCAAGCACACCGAACAAACATAACATAGTATGCCCCTGTGGCCCGGGTGAGTCAGTAGAGTAATAGCCTTGGTTAAGTAAAGGGAAGGTGGGAACCAAATTGGAAAACAACCATAACATACGGAGAGGATCGAACCTGCTATGACAACGACCCCCATACTCACAGCGTGGCCGGAACAGACCGGACTCCTCACTTCCCCCGTTAGCACTTGTCAGAAGTTCATCATTGAACTTAGTTAAACAATCACAACATTGGGTTAAGTCTTGTTAGACACACACAAGGGAAGGGAGAGTCATACATCACACACAAACATCACACACAAAACATCACATAACTAACTCACGCATAGCCGTGGTTAGAACGTTCCTTAGGTCGGAAACGTTGTACAGATACCGTTCTCCTACGTTTACCTAATGTGGTTAACTAGCCCTTCAAGCGCATTCGAGGTTACCGGGTATCGGCACGTAAAACATACAACAAACAAAACGACTGAAAACTCGTTTCATGATTTATCTTATAACGTGTGGCAAACATACAGAAAACACATAAATGGCATACAAGCCGTGTAATCCGGTAGGACACAGGTTGCAAGAAAAACACATACCTGTCACCGGAGTCCACTTTATCACGTCCACTTATGTTCCTCAAGCAATTCTCGAACAACTGATAACATTACATATACTTTTATTAACTTCGGGGTAACATGATTGTTTAATGTCTAATGCTTATAACTTTCCCCCCCGTTAACTTAGTTACATAACTTCACTTTTTAACTTGTTTTACTTTCACATTTTATTACAATTTTTCACCCACTTAATTGTCATTAAAACTCACCTAACAAGTCCTTAACAACCTCATAACATCATTAACCATCAATCCCCATCATTACACATCATTTCCATACCTTAAACAATGTTTTTGGTCCATACAGCGCCTTGTCCGAACTTGTGTCCGGACTTCCCAAGTTCGGACACCGTTCGAGACTCTATGGGTGCAAATTGGTGAATGTCCGAACTTGCGTCCGGACTTCCCAAGTTCGGACGCTGCTCGAGGCCAAACTAGAGAAATAAATAGGTGTGTCCGAACTTCCCATGTTCGGACGGTAGTTCGGACGCTGTTCGAAGATCAGAATATTCACGCGCACACAGGCACGTCCGAACGTCCACATTTGGACGGTAGTTCGGACAGCCAAGAACTTCACTTTCCAAGCTTTGTTTCATCTATTCTCTTCATCCATTGACTACCCAAGCTTCATACATGAACTTAGGCATATTCTAATACTAGAATATCACTTTGATTCACCTTAAAACATTGTCCAACTTGTTACTCAATCTTCTTATCAAATCTCTTAACACTTGTAACATTTCCTTTTTGTTTTCCAAGTGGTGTTTCACCTTAAATGACCACAACACTAAAATGCTTCCTCACCTTCATAACATCATCTCCCAAGCATTTCCTCTTACTAACCAAATCCTCTTTCACAACTTCTTGAATTCCTTCCTCAAAACCTTACCTAAACATCATTTATTCCCTGGATACCAACATTACCTAAACCTTAAACAAACTTCTCCAAGACTTAAATACATTCTAAAACACACCTTGAATTCCTAGAACTTCCAAGATAACACCTAAATCCTTGCATCACTCTAAATCACCTTAATACATGTTTTCTTCCCAAGTAAAACATTTGTTCACCTTTAACACTTCCTAGTTCACCGAAACTCACTTAAAACACTTAGAACCTCTTATACATTTTCCAAATTTTGCCATAGCTTCTCTTGTATATACTCACATCCAAACACTTAGGTTTTTACCTTATTTCATTCAAGAACACCTAAAATCCATCAAACACATTTTTATACACAAACTTCACACATTTAGCACTACATCACAATATAGTGCATAACTTAAATTGCTTGGCACTTAGGCCCTTAAAAACATGGCTCTTAGGCCCTTAAATTGCATAAACCTTAAACACTGAATTTCCACAATATATAAGCCTTTGACCTGCAATTACACACAACAATACATATGCCCTTAATAAACTCCTTGAGAGCATTTCACTAGGTCATTCACCTTTGGCTCCTTAGATCATTTTAACAAGCAATATAAGCTCATTTCTCCTAAGGCATTATACCACATTAGGTTAGTATGTTTACCTCTTTTCCACACAAACTTCTTTTGTTTCCTCTTAAAACCGGTAAGGCATTCTTTCCTTGTCAACTACTAAACAATATACCAACATTGAAATGAGTATATAAGCTTTATGCTTCATCTCATTGTAAACCCTAGGTTTACATTATTTCAAAAACATTAATGTAGTGTTTTACCTTGATCTTTGAAGGGAGTTTGAATATCTATGAAGAGAGGACTCCACCTAGTCCATAAGAGATTGGAATGAAGCTAGAACAAAGTCACACAAAGAGTTCCATCAATGAGCATTTTCGGTCACACACAAAACATGGAGGAAACTTGATTTTTCTTTGAGATTCCTTACCTAGAAGCAAAGGAGATCAATAATATGTGGAAAGACAAGCTCAAGCTCCTTCAATGGTGGAACTCCATGGCACCGAAATGGGGCTCTTGAAGTTTTGAGAAGATAGAAATGAAGAGCTTGATGAGAGGAAGAGATTGGTGGTGTTTGTTTTTGATTTGGATAAGTGAGCTAGATTTTACAAGAGATTAAAGATGGACTTCCATGGTGGTGGTGCTGTATTACCGTGAGAGAACAGCAAGAAGGGAGGAAGGAGAAGGTTGGAACCGTGTGAAATGAGAAAGGAAGGGAGAATGAAGATAGACTTGCTTTTTAGAAGATATTTGTAACTTATAAAGCAAATAGTACCTTAACTAGTCATTCTTTACTTATTTGATATGTTAACAAGAGTGGTGAGTCACCACACTTAAAAACCGGCCCCCCTTTTAGTTAGAAGGGTATAATAGTCTTTGTTGACCAATTTAATTACTTATAACAATATATGTTACAAACTAGCTTATAAAAATCACTATTCACAAAAACAAGGCACATAGAAGTGAAATTTTTGATTTCCCATTGATATAGACTTCCAAGTGTGATACTATATAGTACACATGTTAATTAAAGAGTAATGATGGACATTTAGCCATTCAAAACTCATTTACAAGACAATTTTTCAAAAACGTGCTTTAAGACTCCTTAAAGCACATTTTGTGTTTTAACTTGTTTTCATGCTTGGTTTTCTTTGGTAATTGATTTAATATGTTCATTAACATATTTATAAGGTATAGATATGACCTTTAGGTCTTATACAAATTTATCCCAAGCTTAGAGCACATTTTGCTCTTATTGACTTTAAGGTATTTTCTTGTGTTTTGTTTGATTTCATTGTCTACCAAGGTTTCCTAAGGACTTAATTAGCCTTATTAAATCATACTTGAATATTATTAAGTCTTGGTAGGCTCTTTGGGTCCTAACCAAGTTCACTCATAGCTTAGAGCATGTTTTTGCTCAAACCGTGTCTTAGTGTTTATTGCATTTACTATGGTTTAAATTGTTCACTGATGTTTCTAAGGCACTTTTTAGCCTTTACATACCATAGTTTAATATTTAAACCACATATCAAGGTTTGGGGTATTTCAGCTGGTAATGCAAGGAGGATATAAATGCATGTACTAGTGTATTATTAAACTTATTGGAATACTCATATGGGAACCTATATATAATCAAGAGGGTTATAATACCCGAGTATATATATACAGCTAAGAATCTGAACGATTAGTCTGAAGGCTTAGATTTTAATACTAATCCATCAATTGATTACTAGATGACTAGAAACGAATGGGATAAGAATCCAAATGTGAATAATTGTTTGATCATGTAAATCGGACGTACAAAGTTGAACTCGACCCTGGCAAGGTCAAGTGACACCGAGCACAAATTGGGGGTGAAGGGGTAGTCCAACACTTACGCTGATCACGTCAGTGTTGGATGATCCTCGAAACCCCCTTCAAGTGGTCACATAAACTACAAATAGGTGGAAAATTTTATAAGCTGGAATAGAAAGTTGCCAAGGAAGCGAGGTTGATGTCAGATAATACAAGAGTGTAAAATACATTGATACATGATTCGAAACTTGGAGGGTAAACACATGGGTATACGGGTATGTGGAGACTTGAAATGAGGTGATGTTACTAATAACCTATTAGATAATACAAAAAAATATATGTACTACCGCAATCCAATCCAATATATAATCGGTAGTAGTCAATTACTTTAGTTCCTGGCAGAACATAATAATGACGATAGACCTTGTGACGAAGCCAAGCTAATCAGCAAGCTGTTGCTTGATACAATAACAAGAATAACGATGACGGTAAGAAAAGTAAACACCCCATGTTACAAGGTTTGCAAACGTAAAGACTTATAACATGTACAATTGAGGTCAACCGGCAATGTCAAGGCCATGGTTTGGCTGAAAAATGAAGGTTACTTGAAGACGAAGAAAAGCCTAATTGGCTGTACACGTTAAGGTATAAAATAAGCAACAATACTAAAATAAGTAACAACAGCACATTCGCAACACAAAGAATACTAAGCTCTAAACATTCACTACAGAGCGTACACGAATATAAACCTAAAGGTCAGCCAAAAGAAACAATACCAACGCTTAAAAGCGCACTAAACACATGAACATCTGACCTCCAAAGAAAATGGATAGACAAATCACAACCCGTTAGGTCCGTGTATAAATTGAAATACCCCATGTAAGTCAAGAGACCTACACTCCTAAATTATTAAGGTGCAAGTAAGCCATGAACTACATTGAAAGGAATAGGATAAGAAAACTAAACCCGAAAACAGAGTCGCACAGCAGAAGCTGGTGGACCGTCTCTCACATCTTCCAGTTGATTAACAAAACCCCAATCCGTCGGTAAACCGGTATGAATACCAATAAAGGCCTTTTGATACAAAAACCAAGCCATTTACATGGTTAGGATCTATGATGGAATAATAGTGAGAGCTACATTGCATAGAAATGAAATTACTCCAGGATACTTAAACATCTTGAACAAAAGTTCAAGAATGATATAGTGGGGATTACGTGGGCGTAATCCATTTTTAAGGGGGGTAGGCGTGTCTCGCTTTTGCAGTGCTGTTGTTCGTTTGATGTGTTTGGATTTGTGACGCTTTTGCGGTGCTGTTGTTCGTTTGATGTGTTTGGATTTGTGACGCTATGCGTGTTTGAACTGTGTTTGATGCTATGTGTGTGATCTGTGTGATCTGTGTATGAGTTGTTTTGGATGCATTGTGGTTAGGAATGAACGACTTGTTTTCTGGAGTACATATATGAATATTACTGGATACTGGTACACTGGAATATTATTGAGAACTTGGTGAAGCCCCAGACGTGGCGTGGTGCTTATAAGCACAAATGGTGGATTAGAACTATGAATTTTGCGGGACATGATCCCTCGGCTAGTGATAACGAATTTGGGACTTGATCCCTGTGAGTGGCCAAAACACGAACATTAATTAACGAGATAAGACTTCGGGTCGAAGTCTCTTTAAGGGGGGTAGGTTGAAACACCCCTACTAATTAAAATACAGGAAATCGTGAATATGTTCAATAAACCGGTCACATTAATATGACCACGGTATAACATATAACCTACGATACTAAGGGATATACATATGTCCGTTAATATAAACAAGTCATAATGTAACAAACGTATTGGCGCTCGGTGGTTTCTGACATCAATCCATGCAATTGAGCAAAATAAATTTATTCACGTTAGGACATTATACACGAAATAAGTGTATTCCGTTATGCAATCCGAAACATTTCCGTGTTTCATTGACACATAATAGTTGTACTAAATAACCTTTTAACGCAAAGGTAATCCCTTGATTCAAATATTAAACTAGTTACTTATGCATTACTAATCTCTCACACAGCATTATATGTTAATTTCGTCCCTGTTCGGACGGTTGCCTCTTGTCTCCTGTTTCACGCGAGTCTGTTGCCCCAAGGAATAGACCATGCTACCCTTTCTCTCTTTCCCAGGCATACGGTTTCCCAGCTTTTCATGAAAAGAAAAACGTCCCCGCCCTTTTGCGTGTTGGGTTCCGATGGAGAGCCCCATTTAACCCTTTTGCCTTCTCCCCATGCTCTGGTCAAGTCCCGTTGTCTCCTCCCGGTTGAGATTGCTTCTCTAATCTTCCCATTTACGAGTTCCCAAGTCGTCCCGGTTGAAACCCCGTTAAATCCTCCCACTGTTTCCCGATGCGGAGGTCGGAGGAGGAACTTCGAGCGTTTTGGAACGGTTGGAGCATGGTAAGTCAACCCCACCTTCTTGTAACCCTGAATCGTTGCCATGTAATTTCCAGTTGTTCGTTGGCGACTCAGTTCCTTTCATAACTCAACCCTGTGGTCTTCTCTTTGCATGTCCGAGTTTGGGAGTAACTCCCTGTTGCGAAAGCCTGAAACGGGTGTGGTTTAGCGAGGCAAACAATGGCCAAACCCATTCTTCTTCTTCCATCGGTAAGTCGTCCGAGATGCCCTGAGTTACTCCTTCAGTCTTCCATGAATTTTTCTAATGCAAGCAAGTTCTCCTCTTGCTCCTTGTTCATGTCCAAGTTCTGTGCCCAAATTCCTGAGAAAACCGGAACGAGTTCACGTGAACGGACAAGGGTACCAAGGACACTCAATAACCCACGCCATCTCCGTTTATGTCTATCGCAAGGTAAAGTGCCACCGGTTCTGTTTATTTCCTTGTCTTCTGCTTCCTTTTCCCTACTCTGCTCCGGCCGAAAACTCCATGCTCAATCCCTCTAAACTTCTTGTTCTTCTTTCGTTTAACCCCTGCATGCAAGCCTGCTTGTTGGATCGTTGAGAGGTGGTGAATAATTCCCTCCCTGAGCTCTCGAAGACCTCCGCAAGGTTGCGCCAAATAAGTGCCCAGAAGCCCATCGCCAAACGGTCCCCCAAAATCAGATGCAAGGTGAGGCCACTCACTGCTATGACTTCCTTACCCTCTGTTCTTGATACACCCACTAACTCGAAATTCCTCTCTTGTGCATTCCGGTTGTAAAGTGAAGTTTCTTTGCCAAATCGCCCATCAAAATCTGAAAAGAAACCCAAGGAGTAGCCCCTCCTGAGTAAGGTAAACAGTCCGGAAAATCTTACCAACTAATGCTTAATATTTCAATCTAAAATGAGCAGCGAATTGACCAGGGCATTTGCTTCTGTCTAGGTGCAAAGGTAGACCAAAGAGTACCAAGGAGACTGCCCAGCAAAAACAACCCCAAAACCCCAAGGTGGTAACCCAAACTCATACCCTAAACCTACGCTTAACCTTGTGTAAAATTCTGATGAAGTTTTCTTGATTAATCTGGTAACATTGAGCTAGGAAAAAAAAGAAAAAAAAGAAAAAATAAAATAAGAAGTGTGTGCTGTGATGTTAATACTCAGGCGAAACAGGTGGTCTAAACACCCAGTTTTAATAGTTTAAAATGTGCTTGAGAGTTACCGAAAACAGTAGGGGAGATCCATGGTTATTAAGCTATTAACTACTAACTAAATCAGATTATATGATGTTGGTGAACTAGCAGAGAGGAGGTTTTGAGAGCTATTACTGAGTGGTAGTTCTTGTTCTGGTTGCCATGAAGTTGTGGTGTTATCCTGGAAAGTTTGGGTGTTTGTGACCTGTGAATAATGCTAAGAGAATGGTGAAACAACGTCACTAAGTAACCAAAGGAAAGTGCCTAGTCAAAACCGTATGATGCCTAAGTGTTAGGTGCTGAAAATTTGTTTTAAATGAATGCCAACAAAACTGAATGTGTTCTGCATATTTTCGACAGAAACTAGACTTAGGATGGAAGTCTGGGTGGTCACGTTTTAGTTTCTGAAATGGATTAGTGACTTCGTGTGAAACTTGGGTAGAGGTGTGCTGGCAAACCAACGAGGAAAAACTCATATACTTAAATTGCAAAACTGTTGTGCTTTCTGCTGAGATGGAGTGCTGGTGTCCAGGTGGTATTAGGCTGATAGGTTATAGGCAAAAACCTCTCTGATTAACTCAGGAAACGGTGCCACTAAATGATTAGGAAGAAAACAATTAAGAAATGTAGTAATGGCCAAGCAAAAATCTAGTGAAGTTATGCACAGAAGGATGAAGTTTCAAGTGTGGAATTTTACCAAATCAAAACAGAGAGTATACGTTTGGTTCTGAAACGTTAAGTACTATTGTCATGGAAATAACGTTAAGTGTGTTGGGAAAAATGTCACTAGGTAAACCCAGCATAACAAATAATAAATATATATATATAATAATAATAATAATAAAATAATAAAAAAAAACAGAATGGGTAAACTGATGAGGGGACGTAGAGATACACTACACGTTCCCCAAACTGTAGGGCCAAAGTGACTAACAGTGATGTATGTCAAAATTTTAGGGGATTAAGCTATAATAACATGAAGGTCTGATTAGGAATTACTTGGAAGAGAATCCTATGGTACTTAAATAATTAGAACCGAAAACATATCCAAACAAGTAGTGAAGTTAGGCATGTTAAGTAGGAGTTAATGACTTACAAATGTGTCTAGATCGCTTGTTAGATTAGTAAGGAAGAACGGTGTAGATCATGGACTGGTCTTGTGAAATACCCCGAGTAATTACCACTTTAAGTTAGTGAAGATTAAATTAAATTATGTGCAAAAATATATGTACGTAACGTTACGATACAGTAACGCTGTAATAAAAATGATAACGTCGCATAACTTCGTTACAAAAAAATATAATAACACGATATAATATATAGTCGTATATATATATCGTAACGTCGTAAATAAATGTCAATAACGCTGCATAACTACGTTACAAAAAAAAATATAGAATCACATGATATAATATATAGTCGTACATATATAAATAATAATGTATAACTTATACAAAAACAAAGAGAAAGAAAAAAGGAGCAAAGACGCTCCCGCTGAGGTTCAAACCCAAGACCTCTTGTATACCTTATAAAGGCTGTAACCGGTTGAGCTATGCTCATATTCGGTATCTAACCCACACGAATTAAAACTACTATCAACTAACTGAGTAACTACAAAAAAAAAGGGGTGAAACAAACACACGTCTGTAGCATATCCTTCTTCTTCCTTTCTCGTTTCAGGATACGATCAAACAACAAAAAAAAGACAGGAACAGGGACCGTGCCTTTCAAGCTCACAACAGAAGCGCTTATTTATTCAATTGCCCATGACTTCTTGTAACTTGCGCACCTGCGTGGCTCCCAAATTCCTTTTCAAACACAAGTAGAAATCCCTCAATCCCATCCCCCTCTGTTATGCGCTTGAATCAAGAACAAAAAAAAATTGATGTCGACAGGAACTTCCTCGGTGACAGTTCTTTGTAACCCGAGATCCACATTCATCACCCAACATTTACCCCCATGCTTCCTTGCTATTCTCTGTGGCATCGTAAAACAGAAAGCCAGCTACAACAGAGGGCATGGGGTACCAACCGCATCATTTTGGCTTCAGTCAACAGACAAAGTCTGTTTTGTTTTCCAAGTCCTAGGCATCAGAGTCCAGTTTTACAAACTCTCACAAAATTCCTATCGGGACTTGTCACCTCTAGAGACTGATCTAGCTCCTGCATAAACCCACAGATCACCCCTTCTCTTCTCGGGCATGCACCAGTTTATGCACGATTCGGAGCCCACTCCCCTCTGATTCTTGCATTCATGGTAATGTTACTGGGTTGCATCGCCCTCCTCTCGCGTTTTCCTTCATTCCTGTTTAAGCAATAAGCTGACTACTTACTCTAGCATTGCCCTTTTGTTCTTGTCAGTGAACTAAGTCTTCCACTCTCTCCTGTCTGTCTGTTCAAGCTTGTGCCCAAGCCCTTGGGGAAACTGAATCACTAAGCTCATAAGACTAACGAGGTAAGAGGCTACAACAGATTCCTTATTGTCCTCGGTTTGGTTTTGGCTGAAAATCCATGCACAGCCTCCCTGACTTTTTCCTGTATCACGTAAAGACCATACTTGCTAGGTAGGAGCGGAGCACTGGGAATCCTGAAATCCTATTGCTCGTCTGTTCAAAACAAGACAACCAGAAACCTCTCCCTAGGCCTACAACACGTTGGTCCAAAATTCAGCCCAAGGTAAACTGCAACCTTGATTACTTCTGCAAGTACTGTAACTCTGTGTTTCTGGTGCTGTTATTGTACAGCCTCACTTATAATAACTAGCAAACTCCTGAGGCAATTCAGTGATTAATGCACCAACTACTTTAGAACTAGGTAATCAGTTGGGTGACCCAGAAAGAAATCTGTATAAACTAGTTAAGGATGACTGCTGCAGAAACTTTAGTTAAACCTCTGTAACTCAGATGCTGCATAATCAAATTTCCGTGGGGTTAGGAGGGTTTGTTGACTTATTGATGGACCTGCTACATTGCTTAGGTCTACCTGTAGGCAAGTAAGATAAGCTGGAAGATAAGTTAGACAACCGAGGAAGGAACATGCATCAGTATATCAGCTGTTTTTCCACAAGTTGCATTACTTCGTTGTTTTTTTTTTCTTTCTTCTTAGTTCTGGATAACTGGTTACAGAAGGGGTAGAAGGGAACTAAACTGAGTGTTAATGACCCTAGAACATTGCCAACCTATCTAAATCAGACCGTGGTTAATTATGGAGAAGTTAAGAAACTGATTAACTAAGAAGCAGGAAGACCAACAGAAAATAAAACCGTAACAAACCATTCCAGTTTCACAGTCTTGAGTTTATGTGTGAGAGTTTTCTTCTGAGAGCTGTCTAAGTGGCATGGAGCCTGTTGTAGCACTTAGAAGCTTAGCAATGTACTTAGCTATCGGGTAAACCAGTGGAAAAAAAAAACAGGAGGTAGGTTGTAGAACAGAAAGAAGGATATAAAGGATAGCATCAGTTGTGATTCCAGCTTCTTTTTGAATCTGGTTGGGACATCTCAGAAACTCTGTGTAAATTCTTGGGTCCGTCTAGGGAGTTAAAACAACACAAAGTTACTTAACTAAGGGGTTAAAGAACTGGGGAAGAAAGGAAAAGAGAAGGGAAGTTAGGTAACAGAAAACCAAGCAAATAAAAAAGTGCTACAGCAGCAGACATTCAAATGCTGTGTTTCCCTTTTCTCATTTCTGTATATGAGCTTTTCAGGGTGGGGTGACTACTATGGTTAGGTTTAAAATGCTAATAGAACCTGATGCCTAGTGAGCAGACAGAAACCAAATTAAAAGAAACTGAAGAAAATAGTAACAGAAAAATTAGACATCGATTATACTCCAGTTCTGCAACACATTGCAGTTCTGTATAAATTTTTACAGTGGCATGTTCCCCACTGTTTTGGGTTTGTTTGTTATGTTGAGACTGTACTAAAGCTGCCTAATTAAGTAGCTAGACCACCTAGGGAAGTAGAAATCAGACTAAACAGAACTACAAAAAAAATCAATAACTGACAAGGGTAAGTTATATCAGTTTTCAAGTTTCTGTTTTACTAGGAATTGTTGTCTGTTTCATCCTGTGACAGCGGGGTGCATGGGGTTAGGTTGAGGGTTTTATAAGCTTAAAACTTTGTTAACCCATATACTAAGTAACTGAGGCTAATTGAGTAGAAGTGAAAGCATAATCCAGGAACAATAAGAAAAGGAAATAGAAGAGAAAAAGGAGGATCAGTTCAGATTACTGGTTTCTGATAATTGTTTTGGGTTCTGTATACTAGTTCTTGGAGGTAATAGGAAGAGAGGGTGCTGGGTGGATAATGAACTTAAGCCCCACCAACCTAATGTACAAGTGAGGAAATCGAGTTCAGGTTAAAGAGAGAAAAAGGAAACAGAAAGTATAACTTATCAGATTTTGGAGTATAACTTATCAGGTTTTCTAGTTTTGTGTAGAAGAAACTTGGGGACATTGTCCTGGTTGGTCTTGTCTGTTCTTGAGTTTTAAAGACTTAATAACACTAACTAAGTACAGCTACTAAGAAGGGAACAAGAACAGATTCTGAACAGAAACAGAAAAACAAAGAGCAATATCAGTCTTTCAGTTTTAAATTACAGATTTCATTTTTTTCTGTCTCAGTCCAGCCTTGTTAAGTGTGTACAATGATATTCAGAGGAGTTGTCCTTGTGGTTTAGGAATTAATCTTGAGCTCTAAAAACTTATTAACCCACTAACTAAGTACAGGTGCTTAGAAGGAAATAGGCAACAAATTTGAAACAGAAAAGAAAGACAAGAGGAATATCAGTTTCGGTTTTCTGTTACAGATTTCGTTTCTGTTTCTGTACAGGAGGTTTTGTGTGTGTATTACTGGAGTGGTTCGAATTTAAACTTGTTTATCACACTCAATTAGATAGGTAAGCCCTGGGGAGAGATTTGAAGGAAAGGAATAACATTTAAACAGAAAAGAATCAAGGGGAGGACATTGGTCTCATGGGTTTCAGTTTTAGTGCTTTCTGATTTCTTTTTTTGTATCTGTCCTCTGTCAAATAAACTTCCAGGTGTTATCGGTGTTATCCTGGGTTAATTTTGAGCCTAATACTTGAACAACACACAAGCCTGAGTGACTAGGTGGGGGGAAACAAAAAAAAAACCAGTTTAGGAAACTTAGACATGGGTTAAAGGAAACAGATTTCTGTATCTCGGTTCTGTAACATGGGTTCTGTATAGCAGAGTTACTGAAGTGGTAGGAGGATTGTGGAGGCTCAGGTGTAGGCTCAAAGCATTAGTAAAGAGATGAACTCAGTTGGCAAAGTCAGTTGGGAATCTAGGAACCAAGTAACTAAGGACAAAAGTAAGGGATGAGGAAGAATTAAGGTGGGTTTCGGTTTCAGTTTCTAGGTAGCTTCTGTTCTGTATAGCTAGATTACGGGAGTATTATGAGTGAGGTGTTAGTCTATTAATGAACCCAAACCAGACCTAATTCCCCTGATTGTGTGTAAAGAAACGGTTGGAAAAAAAAATAAACATGGCTTGACATACTAAAGGAGAGGTTAATGTACGCTTAAACGCTAACTTATGTTGCGTTTTCATAAACTTGGGACTCCTGTATAAGTGGGTTTTAGGGGTATCCTATGATCTATATTATCGTTACAAGGGTTAAAATATCACTCACCTATTTATCTAAGGAAGGAATACACATTAGGTAAGTCATATCTATGTTATACAAACTTGTTACATAATTACCTCTTAAAACGCCCTAAGACATTAACTAAGGAAAAAGGGCTTGGTTAACATGTAAATAAAGATATGAAATATCCTAGGAGTAAGTTAAGCCTAGGATTAATGTATGTGAAATTCTAAGGGTCAATCCAAACTAAGCGTGTAACAACATACCTAAGGAATAACATACGATATAAAGTGTCATCAAGTAAAATAATGAACTGACACATTGTTTTAATCAACTCTAGGATCGTAGCGTGCTCCGACCGGGACTCCGAGTGTGAGACAACCCGAACTAGCGAAAAAGGTATGGACATGTGTGGTTCGTATGTTGCCGTGTTACACGGCTTGTGTGCTGCGTGCCTTGTTTGACAATGACCTTAAGACTAGCATGAAATTGGATTGCTTGCTATGACTTGTTTATATGCTTGTTACGTATATCATTGCTGCATATTACTTGCGCGCACACAGTAGTGTAGTCCCTTCTCGTGATGAAACCTTGAGATGAAACACAACGAATTATGTGAACAAATAAGGAACTATATATAAGGAACACTCCTCTTAAATTATAGAGGACTTCTAACGACACCCACTATGGTGTCGAACTTATAACGATAATGAATAGTAAACTACCAGCTGAAGGTACCCATACGGGGGTATTGAAGTGACCCCACGTTCTCGACGCATGACACCGGAAATGGAGGATTGGCTATGGAGGAGACACTCTTCAATACGTGGTGATAAGCGAATTAACAAATAAACCTTAACTAATCAAGGAAAGATTGGCACCTACATGGTATGGTCATGGGACCTAACTACATCCCCAGACCTGGTGCAAGAGGAGAGAAAGAGAATACACTTTATGAAAACAAGAGTAAAGGAATGAAAACACACAACGCTCGAATGATCCCCTAGTGAGGATCGTTGGTATAATATACCTATGCACACGTTTGATTAGTTACATGATTACTGTCGCTATGCTAGCAACTTGTGCTTGGTTGCTTGTTTCTAATGCTTTGCTACCTTGCAGTGTGTATGATACTATGATGTGTTGTGGTATGCTTTCCTGCTTTGTTATAGCATATAATATGACTTAATAATATTCGACCAAGTAGTCGTGTGGCCCGGTAACATGCGGGCTTCACACGTTCATACTCGGCATAGTTTTGCTGAGTCCTTTATTTTTACAGGTATGAAACGAGAGGCAGACGGAGAGTAGGCATGGGTGACTACCATAGGGGTAGTCCGTACGGGCAAGACTTTTAGTAGTATGTTGTCAATGTATGGGTTATGACTTTGTATTACTAAACCCTAGTTGTACTTTCGGATTATGTTGTTGAACTAAGAACTTATGTTGTAGACTCCCGGTACTTGGTCTGTAATTTCTGTTGTACTTGGATTTGATTGTGGTTTAATTCCAGTCATTCGGACCGTAGCTTGGTATTGATGTTGTGTTGTGTCAACCGCGTGGGTGGTTGGCGTCTGTGACACCCGAGTAGAAGTTGTGAATCCGCTGTTTAGACTTTCTAGGTCATCGTTGGCGCATCGTTCGGACTATTGATTGGTTAAATCGGGGTGTTACATCTTGTAAATAGGTGGACTTAGAAATACTAGTAAATGTCTAGGAACAAAATGTGAAGGAATAGCTAAGTACGGTGTAAGTCTAAACACTTAAAAAGAACTTAGTAATTAACAAGTAACTTCTGGAAACTAATGTCTACTCGGTCATAGTAAGAATTAGGGAAGGAGGAGTAGGATCAGAACAGCCTAGATAGAATTAAGTCGTTAACCGAAATAGGAAGGGAAATAAATGAATGATATAAGTTAGTGCATGAAGAGGAATAAAATGAGGACTTAAAAATTTACTAGAGTTTAAACGTTAGTTACTAAGCCTTAAGGGTGAGATTAATAATATGGGGGTCTAGGATTATAATAAGATAAACTTGAGAAGAGTCTAGGATAAAAATGAAAGGGGTTAGAGAATTGAAGGGCCGAACATGCACAAAAGGGAATGGATTGGAACTAAGACTAATTAAGGAAATCAAACCGAAATTTAACAAGGTGGAACACAGAGAAGGTGTTTCAGCTTCTGTAACAAGTGCTCTCGGTATAAATGAATTAGGGGGTGGTAAGGAAGATGTAATGGCCTGATAATGAATCTACAACATTGCCATTATTCTAAACCAGTTAAGAGAAACAGTGAAGAGAAGTGTAATACACCGGTTGGTGTGAGTTGAAGCCGGTACTAATGAGTGTCGAGGGTTCAGGTTTTGGTTCTGTAAATATTGGATGAATATGTCGGGGAGATAATTCTAAGGCACTATGGAAGGGTGTCACAGGAGTTTTTAACTAATCAGTTAAGTCGGAACCAGTTCATAGTTAAGTACTTGGGTGTTGAAAACTTCACGAAATATGATTAGGAATAATCTTAGAGAATACGGGAGGATTATATTGGGACAAGTCCGAGTTACCTTAAATGTTACTGGTTGGCTAAGACAATGGATCCAAACCAAACGGATAAAGTAGGTCAAACGTTGGTACCGTAATACCTAAGACTAGGCCAAAACTTTAGGAATAGAACTACGAAAAATAACGCATGATCGAACGATCTAACCCGTTCGAATAATCATTACAGGAGTGAGTCCCACGAGCAGCGGGGAACCCTTGTGCAAGTATCTATGACAACTATAATAAGGTATGGACATGTGTGGTTTGTATGTTGCCATGTTACACGGCTTGTGTGCTTTGTTTGACAATGACTATAAGACTATAGCATGAAATTGGATTGCTTCTTGTGGCTTGCTTATATGCTTGTTATATATCCTTATGGCATATAACTTGCGCGCACACAGTAGTTTAGTCCCTTTCTCGTTTATGGAACTCGAGATGAACCACAACGAACTATGAAAACAAAGAAAAATTCTATAAGGGGAACTCCTCTCTAAACCATTGAGGACGTACCATGACACCCACTCTGGTGTCTATTCATTAATGATAATGAAGAGCAAAATCTCAATTGGTGGGACATGACGAACCACGTGTACAAACAAAAGAACTATACAAAGTGAAAACTCCTCTCTAACTATAGAGGACCGCTAATGACACCACTATGGTGTCGAGATTATAATGATAATGAACGAAGAGTACCTACTGGTGAAACACGAGAACAACCCGGGAAGACAACAGCTCGGGCCGCGCGGTATGGATGATCGGGAGTTGGCATCTGCATCAGATCCTTCGACCGTCTATGGTGGAATATATTTTGGGGGTCCCTGGGTGACCCCACTTTCTCAGCACATCCTGGAGTCTAGAGGTGACTCCGCTTTCTCGACCCTGGGTGTCGGGAATGGGGGAGTGACAAATTGGTGGAGCTTATCCTGGAGTCTAGAGGTGACTCCGCTTTCTCGACCCTGGGTGTCGGGAATGGGGGACTAGCTATGGAGGAGACGTCCTCCAACGTGCGGTGATAAAAGAATTCCCAACACTCTTAAAGAAACAAGGAACGATTAGCACCTACATAATGAAGTCTCGGGATCTAATCTACATCCCCTGACTC